>CAUYRT010097351.1:0-10195 GCA_963574885.1 Lepilemur ruficaudatus
GTGTCACCTCACTTCAAATAATGGGCTCAAGCTTAATCCAGGATAATATAAGAGGTGCTAACTCACTGTCATTTCTTAAAATTGAGTAATATTCCATTGTGAACATATATCAAATTTTAACAATCCACTCATGAATTGACGGGCACTTGGGTTGTTTTCACAACCTAGCAATAGTGAATTGTGCTGCCATAAACATTTGGGTGCAGATGTCTTTATCATAGAGTGTCTTGTGCTCTTTTGGGTAGATGCCTAATAATGCTATTACTGGATTGAATGGTAATTCTAATTTTAGCTCTTTGAGGCATCTCCAAATTCTTTTCCACAAAGGTTGTACCAATTTGCAGTCCCACCAGCAGTGTAAGAGTGTTCCTGTCTCTCCACATCCTCACCAGCATTTGTTGCTTTGGGATTTTTTGATAGAGACCAATCTCACTGGGGTTAGGTGGTATGTCATTGTGGTTTTGATTTGCATTTCTCTAATGATTAGAGATGATGAACATTTTTTTATATGGTTTTTGGCCATTATTCCAAACTTCTAATGCTACATTTAAAACTATGTTAAAATGCACTGCTACAACTTTCACTGTGTAGTTGACATAGAGCTATATCTGAACTAAAATCATTTTTCTCTTTAAATGTACTCACTTTATGTTATGGTCGTTCTAGAGAGTAAACTACTTTATAACTGTCTAATTTCTAAAAATGTAGCCTAAAGGTTGTATGTTACTGGAATAGAGTTGCGTTTGTAAAAAGTTTCAAAACAGTAGGTTCTAAGTTTTATGTGGTTTGCTGCCTCTCAATTACAAATACTTTTGTGGTGCTTTTGGCTAATATTAACTGTAAGTTACTTTCATTTAACTCATTATTGATAGAATGTGCTTCTCCCAAAACGGTGAAACTTATGATCAACATAGTACCACATGATTGGGCACAACTTGAAACACCTTCTAAGGAAAATCTGAGAAATACCAGCGGCAACCTCAACATTTTGAACATGCGAACCTGTCATTTGGAGAACTCATTTCACAGATTTGTTCACAGAAGTGGAACAACCTGATGATTGGCTGAGTTTTAACTGCATAACAACACAAAGTTCAAGCCATTAGATTTAACAAAAGAATTCAGCCATTTTATGGAAGCAGTCACTTCTACTTTCATGAGAGCAGGTACTATACTTATTAACACTTGATAAGACTGTTGTATAACTCTCATTATATGCCAAGAGCTCTTCTAAACACTTTAGAGAGATTAATTCATTTAACCCTCCTTACAATTCTAGGAGATTGATAACAGTAGTATCGTCTTTTTAGAGATAAGGAAACTGAGGCACAGTGAGAGTAAATAAATAATTTGTCTTCAGTCATATAATAATAGCAGCTGTTAAACTGCAAGCCTTTCACATTACAGAATGACAATAAATATTTGTGAAGGAAAGGGAGAGAAAGGTAGGGATGAGGGAACAGTATTACGGTGCGGGGAGGGCAGAAGGTGAGGTCATGAACTGAGAGAAAACTGAGCTTCAGGTTGCAGCTGTTGTTATTATTGCTAATATTTTGGTATTCCGTTGGAGATGGGACTGATTTAATGTTTTAAATAAAAGTTCCTCCTGGAATCAGCAGGCCCCTGTGTATCTAGAACACAAAGGACTCCCCAAAGCCAGAATCCCACACCAAGTTGTCTCACCTGCGAGAGACTGGAGTCCCCCATTTTCTATGCAGGAAATAGATTCTTCTTGCCTTGTCCTGATGCTACCTTTATATGATCAATGGATCATTCACAGACTCCCTGTACCATATACAGGTAATTTTTTTTTTTTTAGCCCTGTCTTGGTAAATCATCCTTAGACTGCCCATTGGTTTCCTACAGCTTCCTTGAAATATACAGTAGACTCAGGGCTGAGTTCTGACTTCTAATTAATCAGAGTGCATAAAATATTTTTATTTATCCTGAGGCATAATGACCAAAAAAAAGCTTTAAGAAAGTATCCATGTGCACCCTGACTCAAGGCCTGAGCCGGGGGTCTACAGTCCCTAATGCCTGAGGGTGAGAAGAAACTGGAACAGGCTCAAGCTCTGTAGCCTTCCTGCGTGCGACACCTTCAGTGCAGTTGTGGGAGGTGTCTTTACTCCACAGAAGTCATTCGGCCTAACTCTAATTAATACTTCACCTAATCTTCTAGTAATACCACTAATTGTTCACAAACCGGCAATTTAATCAACACTCTGCTACCAGGCAAAGTTTTTTTTTCCCTCTCCACTTTTTTGTGCTCTGACACAGTGCGAACTTAGGCAAGTATGTCCCAATTGCTTTGTTTCCACGTAATTTAACAGCACGACATTATTTTCTCATAAGAGGTGCTTTGAATTTTTACTGCTAATGAATAAATTAACTAAAAAAGGTTAATCTGCCTACATGTTTATGAAACATTATGCAAATCGTTCTCCGAAAGGTTTAATGGTAATTGAAAGCAATTGAAAACCATGGTACATTTCCCCCAATTTTCATTTATTTTTTTAAAGTATACAGATTACACAGATTTTTACATTTTACAGATGTGTATGTAGAGGGGCTTTTGTGAGGCTCTGACATCATCTCTGCAGTGTAAGCACACTAATGAAAACAAGCGGGCCTCCATGTTTGTTCAGAAATGGCATGGACCTTGGTAATTAATTTCAAAGCAGAGCTGTAAATATGAAAAGAATCCGTGTGCTCAATATTATTACGGTGAGCAGCAAAGGAAGTGATTATGTTTAGACTCTCACTGTAAAGCTTTGACAAAATCGTTCTTGCATCGAGTTCAAATTGCATGCCGCTTATGACCTGCTATTCGCTCTGGAGGTATTTCTGTGAACGGCACAGGTGTTGAAGGCTGAAAAGATGTGAATCGCTAAGTATGCACGGGAGTGTCACTTGCAAGGAAACTTTTGCCTAATAAAGGGCCTATTTTCTTCAACTCACCCTCCTCTCTCTTATAATGAGGGTGGGCTGACTTAGAAGGTAGTAAGGGTATTTTCAGAAAGGAAAATGTGTGTGTCTCTGTGTGTATGTGTTTGCATGTGCGTGTGTGTGTGTGCATGTAGGGAAATAGGAGAAGGCAGATATTGGGATTACAGCTGGAATATAAAGAAAAACACAATTTTCCTATTTGACCCTGAAAGGCTACGTGTCTGAGAAGCTTAAGGAATGAATAAAAACCTGATGAGTCCCTATTATATTTTTTAAAAAATGTATTACATAAAACTGTGGTTCCAAAACTTTTTCATCTCAGGACCTCTACAAAAGTTATTGAGGACCTCAAAGAGCTTTGTTTACGTGCATTCTATCTGGTGGTATGCTAGTAAACATTTGACAGTGGGCTCTTCTCCAGAAGGAAGGCCTGATATGTGCCAGTTACTGATATCTCTACTAAAAATAGTCCTGTCATGACTGACTTCAAGCTATGAACCTGAGGCCACTGAATTCACCATTGTGATGAGATCACAGTCAGCTCTGTGAGCTAGTACATGTTGGCTGCAGCATACAACTGTTGCCATATTAGAAATTAAAACTAACACATTTTAAAATACTTACGTATTCATTTATTAAAAATAACCAGGACCAGCTACATCATTTGAGAGGCCTAGTACAAAATGAAAGAGTGGAGCCTTTGTTCAAAAGGCAGAAAAATATTGGTAAAGCTTCTAAAATAATAAGATTTTTTTTTCCTTTCCTTTGTGATTTTGTCACATTTTAAAAGTTGCCATTTAATGTAAGTAAAGAAAAACTAAAATTTCAGATTATTAACATGCATTTTACCATCCATCTTCATTTTGTGCAATGCCAATTTTACATGCAAATATAGGAGCATTTAATTCCTATGTGGAATAAACAAAGTTGCACAATGTGTATTTCATAGCTTGTATGTCGATATGTATTTCACTTTCAGCCAAACAGTAGAAAAAACACAAAACAAACTCAAAACTATCTTTATTTCACTTCTTGATGTATGCACATTCTACCAACATCCTCTACTTTTGCTTCACTGATTTGGAATGAAAGAACCCAAAGGAAAATGAATTAAGGGCTGCCCTGTCTTTATCTTTCTTCTGCGACATCATTTCAGGGTAAGTGTTTGGCTAATACGGGGAAGTAATACAAGTAAAAAGGATATGGTAGGGCTCCTTGGCTATTAGTGTTTCTTAAAATGTCATTGCCTTTTGTTTGCATTTAAAGAAAATTCTGGTTCAAAGAGAAAGCATGTCCCTTAGTGATGTCGACTGACAGTGTACCCCAACCCCCTGACCCTAGTCTTCGTCTCAGATGTAATTTGCTTTTCTTAAACTTGCTTTGGATCTCACTGAATTCCCATGCATATGGGTCCATCAGAATTCTGTGCTCAGGGGCATTGTGAATGCTCTGTACTAATGGGTGGCCAGGAATAGTGGACATGCATGTTGTATGTATGTCCTCTGTTCAAGTACATGCTCCATTGTTCTATTGCACTTCACTTATAAAACATATGTTCAAAGATAAAATTAAGAATTTCAAGATGGTGACAGCAGGGAGTGCCTTCTGAGTACAGGGCTCTATGCTACTGCCCTGGCTGCATACCTCTAAAGCCAGCTTGAAAATAGCAATAGCAAAGCCATTCCATGCTAATGTAAATATTTTCATGAAAAATGGCTATTTTTAAAAAAATTTATGAGGAAAATTACATTGTTTTGCACTTTTGCAAATTTCTTTACTATTGAGTTTGATAGAAGACAGCTGGAGTCTCATATCTGCTTCTGCAATCAATTGGTTATAATACGTTGCTTTGGTTGAGGTGTCTGAAGATTATCTGGCCTCACACAAATATGTAGTTGAACAAAATCAGAGTATGTTAATAACCTTTTAAGAGAATGGTGAATATTCTTATTTAAAATTATACTTAAAGCCCCAATAAGTGGTAGCTTCTTATAAGCTAATTACAATATAAAATTTGATATCATATTAATAAATATTTTTACTCTGTTGAATTTCAGTCCATTGGTTTTCCTTGCACTTTGAATAAATCTTTACCTAGGCATGGTTTTGCAACATTATTCAGTGGAAAACACTGGCTCACTGAATTTGGCAAATATTATAAATTTTGGTACATTTTATTGTGCAATAAGGTAAAATAATATTTACTAATCGCATCTTTAGTCCTTTCAGAAGCTGTTGAGTTCACAGCTACTGATACAAGTTTTCAAAACTTATAATAATTTTTACTTAAAGCTAAAATTTTATCACTGACAACAAATGCTGTCAATTGTTTCTCATGAAATGACAGGTTCAGACTTCGTTCTTTCTTGAGAAAACATCTGCCCAGTATTTAAATCTGAATAAACATGATTTGTTAATCATTTTTCAAGTGAAAATTATATACCACGAATTTTCAGAGGCTAGTTCAGCTGGCAATTTGAAAAATCATGCAAACATTCCTTCTTCAGGTAGTCACTAAAAGTGCTTTACTCACACTGCTGATCTCTTCACACAAAATACAAAAAAAGACATGGGCTCAAGTGGCCAAAATTTATAATATTAACAAGTTTTGTTAACTCATGAAAGATATTTTGTGGAACTTGCTTTTATTTTTATCCTATTTGTGTATTGGTGAAGCAAATCTTCACTATTTTCAATTCTAAGACATTTCATTATTTTGTGTACACTAAAAAAAACCAATTAAATTATATTGTTTTATTATTTAAGGTTTTTAGTATTTATTTAAAAAAAACTTTTCAATATAACATAAATAAAATAAATAAATGTCTATCTTTTTGCCAGACTACATCATCATCTACCATTACAGCACTGAGGATATAAATTTTTTTTTACAAAAAACCAAGTTTCACTCTTGTCTTTGGGACTCTTACAAAGGCCGTAATACCATTTTATAGACTTTGATGATGGTGCTTTTAAAATCTTACCAGAAAGTGTCAATGAAAGGTTTTAAGGCATCAATTAAGATTTACATTCCTTCTTTAAATGGTTTGTGAATGGTTCATGGACTGAAATGTCATTGGGCTGAGGTTGTCCTCTCATGCCGTCAAAAATAGCAGTGAAGTTAACACACACATGGGCAGCAACACATTACCACTGCCATGTGCCTACCATAATTGAAAGAAGTGATACCAATTTCAGAGATGTTAAATGTTCAGGGAAAATGAGATACAGTATTATTTAGTTTTTCCTATGTGCCTTTACTTGCTTACCCCACGGAAATATAATCTCCTTGAGGGTAGGGCTCGATCTTCATTGTTCATCTAAGAATCGAGGTAGAACATTGCTCGATACATGCATTAAGTTCACATTTTCCAACTTAATAATGAATAAAAGCTCAATGCAGACGTAAAAGCCTTACAGTAATAGGGAAATACTGAGTACTTGAGTATAAAAGGGCTTTTTAATCAGAAAGCTCTCCAACTCCCTAACCCTTCTTTGATACCAGCTATGTGACATGGAATAAATGTTGAAATGTGCTAATTTCAAGGTGGAAATAAAAACACAAACCTTGTGAATTATGATTTTTATGAGTTTTGACCCACAGAGTAACCTCAACACAATGTCTACAGGTAGCTTCTACTACAGAGGAAGAGTGTCCTTCCTTATTGCTAATCGCAGCACTGAGATTAGATTTCTCGTTGTGATGAACTTTTCCTTTACTCTTAGAGTCTGCACCATTGAGGAAAAATAACCTGGAAAAATAGATCTCTTTCTATTCCCACATTTGGAGTTTGCTTTCCTCCTGTGCTTCTATACTAGCTGAAACCTGGAAAGAACAAGAGGGCTAAGAAGCAGGGCACAGAGAAAGAGGGAAAATAATAATTTATCTATTCTCTGCAACTTGAAACAGAGAGCATAGGGTTATCATTTTTATGAGCTGAAAGTTTGTGAAGTTTCAAGAAGGGATTCCCCAAATTCTTGCTTCATAGATGCCGGTGATATACCGCAATTGGTTCTCTGAAAAAAGGGATCAGATGGAACTAAAGTTTGGAAAGTTCTTTACATAACAAGTATCACCATGTGCCTGGAGGCTCAAAACAGCTCAAAAGGAGGCTGTATTTCTTCTTCTACAGAGCCAGCAATGAAGAACTAGGCTGATTGGCCTTACAAATTAAAGCAGATTTTAGGTAGGAAATGGAGACACAGACTATAAGGGCATTCCATGTCACTCAAAGAAAGATTCAGTGATGGGTCTAGCATGTGAAACAATTTTCAGTTTTCATTACTTGATTATTTAGCCACTGTTCCCAACACATTACATATATATATATATATATATATATATATATATATATGATTAACTTGCCAATATATCCCATGTATTACTTGGAGAATTTCACCAATGTGCTTGAAAGGAATACTGTATGTATTCAATATTTTATAGCACTCTTATTTTCCTAATGATTACAACTCCAGAAACCAATGGGGAAGGAGTTTAAAGTACTACAAGTTGGAAACAATCAGAGGAACTCCTATGATCAAGCCAAAATAGTTAGGTGAGTTCAAAATTTCAACAATGATGCTACCACAATATGCAAAGGAAATTGTGAATCCAGTAGAGTGTCCCAAAACCTTTAAAGTAAAATAAATGAAAGTATTTCATTTAAATGTTGAAACTCGAAAACAATGTTAGTAACTTCAAGAGTACAGATGTCAACGTTGCAACTTTCAAGAAATTGGATAGATGACAGTGTCATCAGAGCCTGTCTGTAACACTTATTTTTGACATCCAGAATTGAGATCTTAGTTCCAAACTGAGAGTCTTCAAATAATTCATTAGTTCATGTTTAATTCTGCATTTGGTTTGAATAATCCATACCATAAAGGTGTGTGTTTGTAAGTGAGAAGTGTCTTTTTTTAATTGCTTTCCCCAAACTTAATTCTGTCACACAAATATTTTGAAAACCTTTTCTTGATTTTCCAACATGTCTGCAGCTCTCAACTCACAGTGGTCTGAAAATCCAAACCATTCATGTTTCTGCTTTATTTTCATCCAACACATTGAAATGTTCATAGTCTAATGATGTCAGAGAGTGGACTACATTCATGTCTTATATCAAAATAAGCTCTTTAAAATAATGAGTTAGATTTAAAAAAGAAAAATTACAATTTTCCATATCTTTTTTCTTTAATTTTTTTCTATAACTCATAAAACCATGAACCAATTTGAATGTTTAGCTTCCCTTCTGATTTGATTTCTTTCATGCCAAGTGATACCCACGGGAATATTTCACCTGGTGTTATAATGGGAAACTTGGCAGATCTTAATATATCACTGCTATGTTTTTCTCAATTATGTACTTTTTCCTTGTATTTTTTGGACATATTTCAGATGGTCTTGACCATTAAGTTTCTGTAAATGAATATTCTTCAGAAAGTAACTTAATAATATCCTTGTATAGCAATTTAATAGCCTCATGATAGACCCTATTATCAAGATAGATAAAATTGCTGCTTATTTAGTATATAAAGATGTTACGTAGAGATGAAGCCGGTTGAAATTACTTGATATTGATATTCTAGTTAAAACAAACCATTGAATTTTCCATTCTTTGTCTACTGTTTAACTCAATTGTTGAAGGGGTTTAAACAATGGAATGACATATTTTTTGAAAGACAAGGCAAGATAAACTAAGGAAATAGTCAAAACTTATTTGAAATCCTAGTATAGATAATGAACAACAGTTAATGTGAATTTTATTCTCAGTTATTTTGTATATTGTCTGATGTATCGTATCATCCTGACAGTTTTGTTCTATTTTTTAATTACTCATTTATGCAACAGCTATTTTGAATATTCATTACATACTAGGCAACGTCCAATTGTAAGGTAGGGGGGCAAAGTATAAGTAAACAGGGCAATTAAAATATGTTATGACAAATACCGAGAGAGAGATATACACAGAGTGTGGAAGTATAAAGGGGAATAATTAACCCAGACTTCAGAATAAAAAATGGTTCTCTGTAAGAAGTGACAACTACACTGAATTTTAGTGTCTGAAGAACAGTTAAGACTAGTTAATATTAGTTAGCATGAGGGTTTTTTTAAATCACATGTAGTACTCTCCAGTAAAATGAGTAGTGGATCAACGGGTTGGAAAGTTACGTTCCAAAATACTAGTATTTCCTTATACTCTATCAACTGCTGGTTAATTTATTTGGCCATCATCATAGTCAGCAACTAATCCTACAAATTCTAAATGTTTTTCAACTGCCATTGGATATATGTAAAACCTTCCAATTAGTTATTATTTACCACTGCCTGTGATTTCTGCCTTTTAACAGGGGCGAGATGTGGCAAATTTCTCTTTGTGGGAAATAATTTTATACTACTCTGTACAAAGAGATTGGAGGATAGTAGAAAGTAAAGGTTAAATCTTCAAACTTCTAGTACTTATTCAATATGGTTAAATTATAAGAATAAAAAGTGAGTTTTATTGAAAGCATATTGGAAAGGAAATGTAGACATCTAGGAAGCTAAGTAGCCAGGTATAATAAAGGGATGGGAACTGGAAGGTATGAGAATCTTAAAGTGGAGAAGAAGCTAAGCAATTTGGATAGGTGGAAAAAGCCATTTAAGACCATGATAGCTTTTGTTTAATTTTAATGTGTTTAGGTTTTGTGATTAACTATCTTAATATGGCCACAAACCTTAAGCAAAGATGTTAATACACAGATGTCTTGCGTTTGAAGAAAATCAAAGAGTAGGGCTGATTGCACATATGGTTTAGTGTGAAGTAGAGAAAAGACAAAAAGAAGAAACCAGCGGATCAAGTGGTGTTCTGTGAAAGACATGGGGCTGTCACAAGGATTTGTTTCAAAGGACTGAAGATAGTTTTGCACAAATATCAAAGGTAAAATGACTTCAACTGACATCTGCTTGCCAAAGAACATTTGAATAACTATAATGCAAAGTTTTTACACATCTAAGACAACCCAGTAAGAGGTCACTTTCAATTGTTTGTGCTAATGAAAGGGAGCAGCAGTAGCAATAATCTCGAATTGTTAATATCCATTATGGACATATTTTTGTATATTTGGTTTCAGAAGTATTTTTCAGCTGATTTAACTTCTTAATTATATTTTGCTTAGGCTTATATTAAAATCACAGTCTGAACAGGCAATAAGAAAGGAAAGCTAAGAATTTTTATAAACTGTATATTATCTTAATGCATATAACTGAAAATTG
>CAUYRT010097353.1:0-18814 GCA_963574885.1 Lepilemur ruficaudatus
TAGAAAGAAATTAATTGGACAACTAAAAATATATGTAAAAAATTAGCCGGGCATGGTGGCGCATGCCTGTAGTCCCAGCTACTCGGGAGGCTGAGGCAGAAGGATCGCTTGAGCCCAGGAGTTTGAGGTTGCTGTGAGCTAGGTTGATGCCACGGCACTCTAGCCCAGGCAATAGAGTGAGACTCTGTCTCAAAAAAATAAAAAATAAATAAAACCAAAGGTGTATTTACCTGAGGAACACATTGATCCTGAATCATAGTACAGCCTTATCTAACAGTACAGAAAATCTTTTAAAAATCATACTTAAAGATGTTTTGGACTAAAGGGTAATTATTAATAATAATTATCTACAAATGCTTAAACCATGCTGAGAACATATACAAAGTAGTAAGAGTAATTTTTATGTTTTGTGTAGCAGCTTCAATGGTTACATTAAAAAGAAAAATGTGGGCAAACTAAATAGAAAATTCTAGACTGAAAGCTTATTTAGCTTACACCCCCCACCCCCAGATATTTTATAGTAGGAGACTTGGTAGTTATCTTTGGCTGCTCAGACCTACTTCTGGATACCCAGGGGGAACATTTGGATATGACTAGCTTGATCTGGTTAGAGTAGGAAGAAAGGCAAAAGCCACACAGCTGAGGTGGTAATGCTGAACACAGCCCTAACAAAGAGAGGGTGCACATTCAGCTCACCCAGACAACCAGGGCGTTTGGAGTGTTCAGACAATGTGTGTCCAACAACGCCCCAATTCCTATGAGATGGCAGAATTTACAATCAGCTAGTGATTTCCTTGTCTGGGGAATTAGTGCCATGTAAACATTCTATGATGTCTTTTGGCATGCAGAATTTCTGAATAATGCTTCTGTATCCACTGAATGCTTGTATAAATTCAGCTCTTTTCAGAACAGTAATGAGTTAGGCCAATGTAAAGTGTGAGGCTAGACTTTCTTCAAGGTCCTCATGGCTCTGAGAGTCTGTGGAGCCATATTGTGAGGCTGCGGTTTTCTTCCCAGTTGCTGGTAAACTGCCCTGCAGACAGGCTAAGTGGGCCTTTAAAATCGTCAAAGAGTTAATGTGTTACATTCCACTGCTTGTATCACTCTCAGGTCAGACCTTAGGTCCTCAGAGGTTTGGGGCATTTTTTTTAATCACTTTTAGAAATTTCTAAATTTCTATCATCTCCGTCAAGGATGCCTTCCTTGGTTTGCCCTTTTCAAATTCTGGGATGACATTACATAGGAAAATGTCTCATTTTCATCTTTGAATCACTTTTGCTTTTTCAGAAAAGGATGAGTTGGTTTATAGGGGCTGACTGGAAGCTAGGTGGTGGCTAGCTCTCTGCCTTCACCTTGGACTACAGGAGCTTCAAGAATTCTGCCACGAAGCCTCTCCTCTAAGTCTGCAGTAGGACAGAACATTCCCTTAGGCTGCAATACTCTTACACAATAAGCAATGAGTCTCTTCTTGGTGCTGTTTACAAGTGGAGCCGTCACAGGCACTTCGTTTAGTTTTGTTGTCCGTTGTCTTTATTCACATGCTTCAGCTGCCTGCTCTGTCCTGCTTTCAAGAACTCAAAATGTCCTCTTCTTCCCTGGGTCTAAACTGAGCTCAGTCACCCTGGGCTTCTGGAGAAATCGCTTTACATACTGGCTCCTACTTTGACAGGGATTGTAATACAATGGGGTAAATCTCAGGCTCCAGAGATAGGCTGCCTGGGTTTCAATCTGAGTTCTACCATTTCCTACATGTATGATCTTGGCTAATTCCCTTAATCCCTTTGTGCCTCAGTGTCTTTATCTGCAAAATGGGGATAATAGTATTATACAGTCCATCTCATAGGGTTAGTGTGAGGATTGAGTTCACTTATGTAAACTCCTTAGCATAGTGTCTGGCAAATTGTTGTTACTCTTGACTAAGTTTCTCCCAAAACCTAACTTAGTCCTTGGTACTCAGTAAATCCTTATTGGCTGGGTGAGGTGGCTCATGCCTGTAATCCTAACACTCTGGGAGGCCGAGGCAGGAGGATCATTTGAGGTCGGGAGTTCGAGACCAGCTGAGCAAGAGTGAGACCCTGTCTCTACTAAAAAAAAAAAAATAGAAAAAATTAGCCGGGCATGGTGGCGCATGCCTGTAGTCCCAGCTACTCGGGAGACTGAGGCAGGAGGATCGCTTGAGCCCAGGAGTTCCAGGTTATAGTGAGCTAGGCTGACATCACGGCACTCTAGCCTGGGCAACAGAGCGAGACTGTCTGGAAAAAAAAATCCTTAGTAAATATATATATCTAAACTATTTTCCTTTTTCCTTGGTGACCTCCTTTGGTCAGTCCCCTCCCCAATTTTCTATATTTTTCTCACCAAAGAGGACTCTTCAGGGAGATCTCCAGCAAGTCTTTACCCAAGTCTCAATAGGACACACCACCTACTGGCCTCAATCCATGCAGGCATAAATAGCATAACACACAACATACGTTCTGGTCATTAGTAAGGGACAAGTGCAATTTGCCTTTTCTCTTTGGAAATTAGAGCAATGCTCAATTTTTTCTTTTTCTTTTCTTTTCTTTTCTTTTCTTTTCTTTTCTTTTCTTTTCTTTTTTTCTTTCTTTCTTTCTCTTTCTTTCTTTCTTTCTTCTTTTTCTTCTTCTTTTTTTTTTTTTTGTTTTTGAAACAGGGTCTCACTCTGTTGCCCAGGCTGGAGTGCAGTGGTATAATCATAGCTTACTACAGCCTCAACTCCTGAGCTCAAGCAATCCTCCTGGCTCAGCTTCACAAGTAGCTAAAACTACAGGCATGCACCATCACCACACCCAGCTAATTCTTTTAAAATTTTTGTAGAGTTGGGGTCTCACGATGTTGCCCAGGCTGGTCTCTAATTCCTGGCCTCAAGTGATCCTCCCTCCTCCCAAAGTGCTGAGATTACAGATGTGAACCACTGCACCCCTCCACGATGCTCCATTTTCTATATCCTCCCCAGAATCGTCTTTATTTTTGACACCCTCCAGAGAGTGGCAAAAGTTGTGGTACTTGATTATCTCTGTGAATGGAGGACACTCCACGAGTGCATAATCATTAGTGAGAATGGTTTCAGAGTCACTCCTGCAGCCTCCAGAGTGGAGGATTTTTTTCTTTGCTTTACCAGCCAGCTGATGTTTCTGTTGAGACCTCCAGTGAGATGGTAAAACTGGAGCCCTGGGGCCTAGCACCAAAGTTACGGTCCCTGCTAGAGGCAGGTGAGGGCCATGAAGTGGCAAGAGAGGCTGGCCACACCCCATCATCTATCTGGAATGGAATGAGCTTAACTGATGAAGGGGCTTAACCAGTGCAAGAAGCTGAGGCTGACTTCATCCTTATCCTTATTTGCTAGTAAAGGAGTCAATTAGTGTTAATTGTGTTGGCAATTTGGAACACCCACCAGAGAATTGATCCAAGATAATTCTGTGATGACCCCCTCTGTTGCGTCTTAGTCCCCACCATTATTTGTAGTCAGATAGGGAATCAGAGCACTAGGAAATGTCCTTTGGTCAGTGAAAATAAGCATGTGTTCTCCTTCTCAAACATTATAGTGCCCTAGGCGTCAGTTTTTAATATTATACATGCAGTGACCTGACAATACACTTCTGCTATTGAGAGAGACATAGATGTGGATGGATCAGGACTGAACTGAAGGAATACATTTTAATATCAGGATGCTCACAATCTTCTCTCCTCCCCCTCTAGCCTGCCAAAGACTATCTTGTTATTGACAGCCCAATTTCCTAACCCCCACAGGTACCTAAAGCAGCTAAGTCAATCTGCTTAATAAAGGGAGGGAAAAAGGGAAGGAAGAGGGGGAAGCCTTCGAGTTATGAGGGATGCCAGATAATAGAAGAGGGAAAAAAAAGGGATATGAGTTTTATTGCTGGAATTTTGAATTTGATCACCCTTAATGTCCTTGGAGAGTCACTAGTAAGAATGGAATTTTTACTTTATTATTTACTTACTTATTTTTCCTAGCGGGGTGTTCATCTTTAAATATGACGTGGCTCACTGGACAGTGTGCACCACTGCTTCATCAGGGTTATGCTAGCAACAGAAATAGTATGCAGGCACTCTGACAGGCGTCTAGCTATAGAACTGTTCAGAAACGGGGGTGGTAGGAAGGAAAATGACGTACCTTCTCTGGCCCTCACCCACCCCTGTGACTGGAATGCCAGTTTGGGCTTGTTTCTCCGCCCTTGAACACGCAAATCCTTCCTAGTTTCCCCATTCCCCTATATTCGGTAATAATTAGATTGATTGTGCAGGGTGAGCTGGATTTTGTAAAAGGAAGGAATTTTACTGAAGAATTCCCCTGCCTTGCTACCAACTTGGTTACAGTTGCTTAAATACTGTAGCTATTCCTGCCTTTCTAGCCTCAAGGGCTAAAGTGGGACAAGGCTGGTATTTTTGGTGATGAGGAAACACTTTTGTTCAGGGAGGTTGGGTGACTGTTGAACTGGGCCAGAGGTCACAGTAGAGGTCACACTGTGATTCTAGGGACAGTGGGGGGGTTGGCTTTGGGTCGGGCAGCAGGTACCCCTGACTCTGGAAACGCTGCGGAGGCCTCGAAGTTGCTGGCGCACTTGAGGTTCCCACTGCCGGCTCCCCGGAGGGGGGCACCCTGGAGCCAGCGCCTGAGGAACCGAGGCCCACGCGGGAAGGTCGAGCTCGCCGGTGAGGTCACGGTTGCCATGGCTCTGGGCAGTGACGCGCGTCGGCACGTGACGAGCGGTTGCCATGGCGCCGGGCGCCCGGCGGCGCGAGCGCTCCGCCCCCCGGAGTGACGTCCGCCAGGCCCCCCCCTCCTTTCCCGCCCCCCCCCCCCCCCTCCCCCCCAGCCGGCTCCCCGCGGCCCCGGAGGTTTCACTGCACAACAAGATGGCGGCGGCGGCGGCGGCGGCGAGCGGAGCTGGCGGGGCTGCCGGGACCGGGACGGGGGGAGCCGGGCCGGCGGGCCGCCTGCTGCCTCCGCCCGCGCCGGGGCCCGCGGCCGCCCCCGCTGCTGTGTCCCCGGCGGCTGGCCCGCCGCGTCCCCCAGCCCCGGCCTCCCGCGGACCAATGCCCGCCCGCATCGGCTACTACGAGATCGACCGCACCATCGGCAAGGGCAACTTCGCTGTGGTCAAGCGGGCCACGCACCTCGTCACCAAGGCCAAGGTACTGGCGCCGTGGGACCGGGCGGCTGTCGGGCTGCGCAGCCCGGGACTGTCCGAGTGTGGCGGGGCCGGGAAAGACCTGCGACCCCCGAGGCTGAGGGGTCGGGCGCAGCGAGTGGGGCTCAGCATGTTGGGGAGCGTTGGGGGCCGGGGAGACGGGTCGGGGGCTGTCTGGGATGCGGGGGGAGTGAGGAGCTAAGGACACCGGGGGACTTGAGAGAGGGAAACTCCAGAGCAGAGGGCGAAGGGGGGCCGTTGAGCACTGGGACCTGGGGACCCAGGCTTGGGGACGGGGTCCTCAAGGCTGTGTGGAGGGTAGAAGAGGGGATGACTGGAAAGAAGGGGTTGGAACTCTCAGGGGGTCAGGAGACTGTAAGCCAAGAAGACTCTGGAACTAGCAATTAGGAAATCATAAGGGAATGAGGGCAGGAGCATATGAAACGTGGACCAGGAGGATGGGGGAAGACAAGGGTAAACTGGCAGACCTGGGCTAATGAGGGAACGGGGACGGTTGGGGTACGGACCGGGGATGTGTGGAGGTGCAGGGTCCTGGGAGGTCCGAGGAACCTGGTGGTGCCTTCAGATAGGAATCCGCATTTGATCATCTAAGGCTGATAGATGGTGCGAATAGGAGCCTGAGGAAAGACACGATTATTGGAGGAAGCAATGGAAAAAATGGGGAAATAAAGGGGGAAAATCGCCTTGCTTGTGGGCAGGAAGGGGCCCAGTGAACAGAGGCCCCCGGGGGCCCCAGGTTTATGGTGGCACTAGGAAATCAGGGGTTAAATAATTTGGGAGAGCTGATTGCTGGTTATTTTTGGTTGTTTGAGGGTCGGGAATTGTGGGCTTTATAGAACCCAGGGTGGGCTTTCAGTGGTGGGGGGAGAGCTGCAGAAGCCAGACACCGGGGGATTACACACATGGGGCCCTTTGGTTCCCAAGGGATTTGAGGAGCTGTAGGAGTGGAATTGGCCAAGGTCAATTAGGAAGCCATATATGTATATATATATAAATTCTCTTTTTGGAGGAAATATGGGTAGCACTTTCATGTAGCCTCCTTCGCTGGGAGTATTGGAATCTTAAGACATCAGGAGGAGTCTTTTGGTTGTGATAAAACCCATAAAGGCCATTTTTACTCCAAATTTTCCTTTGCTCAATATTTCACTTGCATGAATACTTCTAAGGTAGTCATTCATTACATTTGAAACTGCAGTTTGTGTTTTCCCTCAACCTGAGGAATGAAGAACCCTTACAGCTGTTGCTGCTTCCTACCAAAGCCACATCAGTTCCCCTCACCTCCTCAGCCTGGCCTCTGGTTATCATCACCTACCTTGTTTTTGCTTTTATGGCACTGGCTTGTTTTCAGAAACCAGTGACTTATCTAGGCCTTCTCTCCTCACTTGGAACCTGAAGTTCCTTTCTTGTCCTCTTTCTGTCAAAGACTACAAGGGGCCCTTCTTACCACGGTGGCAGAGTGGGTGGCTGTGGAGAATTGATTGGTCAGTTTCACTTCCTCTGGAGGGCCCCCTTCTGCCTTTTTGTCAGTTTTTTATCAGAGGGCCTCAAGTCTGCAGGTCAGAGCTGAATGAGATACCGAAGTCTAGGGCTCCTTGGCATTACTCTCAGACCCCAAAAGGGAGTCACTGAGCCAAGACTCTGGTGTTATCTCCTCACTCCTGAGTGTTTCCCACCCTGTTTACTATTATCCAAGCCACATTTGTATTTACAAACAATGTGCCTTGTTCTTTTTTGCTATTTCTTTTTTTTCTCCCCCTGTCTTCTAATAATCACATTGTGCTCCTGTGATTATTTTGCTCTAACCTCTGGGGAATAGACTCTGTGAACTTAACTGGTTGCCTGGTGTATGGTCTCTGATTTAAGGAATTCTGAATCTTCCAGCCCTTGGATACGCCAAAATATTGATAAAGAAAATCTGTGACAGACAGGGTTGAATGTTTTTGTAAATGTAATTACAGTTGATTCTTGGCTTTATGTATAAAAGAGACATTTCTGTCTTCAGTAGTCAGCAAAGCCAGTGCCTAATTATGGCTGGTCTACCCGCTTTCTAATTTTCGTATGTGTGTTTTCCATAGTTTTTCTCTGAGACCTTGGTATCCTTTAGGACTGCAGCATTTTAAACATTGACTTGTTTACAGACGGGTGTCACTGTTTATGTTGGGTTTTATCTTTGATCATTTGTGGTGTGCAGTTATGCAGTTCTTATGTATGGAAATATTTAGTCTTGAATGAGACTGAAATGGCTTGGACAATGAGTTGCATGTGTGGAACCACACTAGCATTCATTTGTGTTTCTGTAGCAGTGTGCAATTTCCTGGTTACAGTTACAAGTGCCCTATCTTTTGCTGCTTAAATTACTCTGATGACATGAGTGAAGCTTAATTCACAAGGAGTTGTCATGTGCTTTGAGTGAACGATGAGCATATTTTGGCCTGCTCCATGCTTATCTGAATCCACTTTGGAAGGGGTTTTCAAATGCTGACAGCTTAGATGTGCCTAACAGCTGTTGACATACAGTATGATGGCCTATTAAGGCTATGGTTTGGTTATATAATGACAGAGAAGTTTGCATACTTATTAAATAAGTTGCAGAAGCTGCTCCTTCAGTTAACTCAGGTAGATAGTTTTTCTTCTCATGCACTGCAGCGTTTATCTTACTTCTGCAGTCAGGTCAGTTGGCACCAAAGAGAGTTATTTTTTCCCCCATCTCTTTCCAGAATGTATCATTTGTTGTTTTGTCTTTTTGAGGTGTGTAATTCCCCCCCCCCTTTTCCCTTGTAGGTCACTGAATGGTCTGGGCTTTCTTGTAACCATGTGTAACAATCAGACTGATGTTATTCAGATGATAACTTGTGTTGGCTGAAGGTGGTTAGGTAATAGGTATTTTCTGAACATGAGAGAAATAATTATGATCCTCTTTTCTTACACACATTACCCATTCCAAGGACTAAGAGGCTAAAGTAAACTTCATTTATTGACTAGGTTACTGCACTTCATCCAATAATAAGTGGCTAAGCTGGCCCTTTCCCAATTTCTAAGTCTCAAACCTCCTAGAGTAGGACTGGGGGATGAATAAAACCAGTAGAGAAAAGGAATTATTTTCCTGTTTGGTTGTTGGTTACTTTTGCAGCACAGCATTCATGAGCTCAGACTTCATATTGGCAGCACTGCAGTGCTTAGAGCGTCACTGCAGAACAGTTAACAGGAGAGAATATTAATCTGTGACATACTTTGGTCAGCAGCTCACCCTGGCTATCTTTGTCCTACCTGCTTTGATTTCCTTTTTTTGGAGGAGCCTTAACCTGAGATTTTCTGGCTCTGTTTTTTTGGTAGGACACTATAAAGTATTAAAGAGATTACAAAAAGATTTTTTGCCTTCAAATTGCTTATATTTGTTGCCTGTGCCTAATTATACCTTTGCTAGGTGGACCAATAGGAGCAAAGAGTAGATATGTTTTGTGTGCATTTTTAAAGTGTGCATGACTAGAAAAGTCTTTGGTCAAATACTTTAAGCATATTTTAACAAATGCATATATATGTATATATTTGTCACTGATTTTTGTTAAGGGCTTCAGCTTTGGATAAGACTGCTGAGGTTTGAATCCTTTGCTGCTTAATAGTTGGGTGATCTTGGGCCATGGGAAATTATGTAACTTCTCTGTACTTGGATTTCCTTATCTGTAAAATGTGATGACAATAGTACTTACCTAACAAGTTTGGGTGTTGTGAAGATTAAATAAGATAATGTATGTAGAGCTCTTAGAATAGTGCTGTGCACATAGTAAAGTAAGCATGTAGTAAATGTTACCATCATCATCATCATCGGATGCTGTAGTAACGAAGATGAGTAAGACATAGTCCCTCTTTTTTATTTTTTGCCCCTTGAGCACAGTTCATGTGTGCATATGCCATTAGTTTTGTGTAGGTAGATGCCATCCTGATCATATGCTTTCATGGCAAAAAAAAAAAGGAAAAAAAAAGGAGTTTGCTTTTCCTATGTGAAGGAAGTGAAGAAAACAAAGTAGTTCACTACCATTTTAGGTGCCACTTTAAAAGAATTGGGTTTAGTTCCTGTGGGGTAAGGGCTGGCAAATCTCATGAAATTGGTATTCTAAAACATGATTTTTCATTAAACTTTTCTTTAAAAAGCAGTTTTGAGAAGTATTTAATGAAAACTGACTAACACTGGCTTTGCTTTGGGCTGTCTTGAATTTTCAGTGAATTTTGTGTAACTAATTTTTGTCATATTGATGATGGAGCAGTTTGAGTTGAGTCTTTTCTCCAGAGATTCTCTTACATTCTGTGGAGAATATGTAGAAAAGTTCCTATCAGCTTAAGAATACATTTGCCATTGTGTGCAGAGTGTGCTACTTAGAAGGCCAAGGTCAGGATTCTTAACTTTAAATATTACACAGAGAAAACATTTTGCCCCATGACCCCATTCCAAATATTGACCAGCCAGGACAGATTTATGTTCTGTGTGGTTTAGCGCAAACTCGTTTCCATGAGGAGAACAACTGAAAGTGAGCTAAAAGCACTATTTTCACCTCTAAGGAAAAGCTTAATGAAGGAGATTAGATGATGCTTTTGCCCATTAGAAAGCTGAAAACTTCATTGAAAGATTCGGTGAGGCTGGCGCGGTGGCTCACGCCTGTAATCCTAGTGCTCTGGGAGGCCGAGGAGGGTGGATTGCTCAAGGTCAGGAGTTCAAAACCAGCCTGAGCAAGAGCGACACCCCATCTTTACTAAAGAATAGAAAGAAATTAATTGGCCAACTAAAGATATATAGAAAAAATTAGCTGGGCATGGTGGTGCATGCCTGTAGTCCCAGCTACCTGGGAGGCTGAGGCAGAAGGATTGCTTGAGCCCAGGAGTTTGAGGTTGCTGTGAGCTAGGCTCTCGCGATGGCACTCTAGCCCAGGCAACAGAGTGAGACTCTGTCTCAAAAAAAAAAAAAAAAGATTCATTGGTAAATGCAAGAGAATTATGTTATTAAGAAATTTAAAGCAAGATTTACCTTAGATACATTTGAAGATGATAGTTCCATTCCTAGACAATCTAGAAGTTACTCTTGGGAACACACCTTCATTTTACACGTAGGACCACATATTCCAGATTTTTAAAAAAAAAAAATAGAAATGACTATTGAAAGATGACTGAGTTCATTTTGATATAATTGTGATGGAGTTACTAAACTTTGTTGAAACTTTGGGAAGAGCTAAGACTGATTGAAACTAGTCTCTCCAGAGTCAAAATACCAGTATTCTACTTTCAACATCAAAGATGTTTATTTTAATGTTTTGACTTTGGTGCCAGCTCCCTAGAAAGTCATAGATCTGGCTCAAGCCAGAGGTGCCCAGACTAGTTATTTCTGTGCCAGAAGTGCTGTTTTCATTTTCCAAGCATCAATCTGGCTAATGTTTTCTGGTTCATGGCATAAAAGAGAACAAAATGGTTGCTTTGAAAAGAAAAAGAAATGTTCTTTACTCACCAGAGACTCCGTAATTGTGGGAAGAGAAAAAAGGATTCAAGACATCTCTGCACAGAGATGGAAGCTTTCCCTTATCCACTCATTCATTCAACACATATTTACATAATGCAAATTTTTTATGAGGTTTTGTTTTAAGCTCTGGAGTATACCGATGAACAAGACAGACAAAAAGCACCTGTCTTCCTGGAGTTTACTTTCTAATAGGAGGAGACAGACAAGAGACATGTAAAAAAATAAGTAACTTCGTATAGTGATGAATACTATGAAGAAAATAAATGGGCTAGAAAATGTTTGGGGAGGGATGCTCCTTCAGATAGAGTGGTCAGGGAAGGCCTTTCCAAGATAGTGCATTTGAGCTGAGATCTGAATGATGAGAAAAAGCCAGCCTGAGAAGATTTGGAAGACAGAACATTCCATGCAGAAAGAATGGCGTGTGCCAAGTCCTTCGGGCAGAAATGAGCTTGGTTTAGGCAAAGATGTGACAAAAAGTCATGGCACCATAGTGCCTCAGTGAACAAGAGGGGGTGGTGGTAAGGGATGAGGCCAGGGAGGTAGGCAGGGTCCAGATTGTCTAGGACCTAGACTCTAGGTCTTATAGGCCGTTTTATGGAATTGGTTATGAATCAGGGTTGACATTAGAGCGTATCAAAGTGGAGCACTGACATCATCTGATTTATGTTTTTAAAAACTTATGCTGGTTATTTTATGGTTAAGAGTAGATATGCTTTTTCTGATGCATTTCTTGAGATAAAGGAGGTGTTCAATTTTAACAGCTTATGTTCTTTTACACTGTAAGAGAATGCCATCATAAATTGCACATAAATTAAGCGTGATCAACTAATAAGTATTTGTTGATTGACTGGGTACAGAATAGACCTTAGAGGTGTTTCTATTCTTCCTTTTCCAGAGTCTAGAAAGATGGACTTAACAGAATTTAGACTCTCAGGTTTTAAGGAACTATTAAATATTAAAGTCTTTAGACCTGTGGTCCCCGACCCCCCTGGCCATGGATTGGTACTAGTCAATGGCCTGTTAGGAACCAGGCTGCACAGCAGAAGGTGAGTGGCTAGCGAGCAAAGCTTCATCTGTGTTTACAGGGGCTCCCCATTGCTTTCATCAATGCATAAGCTCTGCCTCCTGTCAGATCAGCAGTGGCATTAGATTCTCATAGTCGTGGGAACCCTACTATAAACTGTGTGTGCGAGGGATCTAGGTTGCACACTTCTTATGAGAATCTAATGCCTGATGATCTGAGGTGGAGCTGAGGCGGTGATGCTAGTGCTGTGGAGCAGCTGCAAGTAGAGATTTTCATTAGCAGAGAGGTTTGACTGCAGAGAGACTGTGATCAATTGCTTGCAGACTCATATCAAAACTCTGTCAATGAGTGGCAAGTGACAATGTAATAATAATAGAAATAAGGTGCACATTAAATGTAATGCGCTTGAATCATCCCAAAACCATCCCTCCCCCAGCCCCCTGCCGTCTGTGGAAAAATTGTCTTCCATGAAACTGGTCCATGGTGCCAAAAGGCTTGGGGATTGCTGGTTTAGACTGTTTATCCATTAGATTCATGGCTTTCTTCTGTATTTCTCCCCCCACCCTCATTTTCCCGGAGTCCTATAGTTAGTTAACAGGGGAGCTGGAATTAGAATTCAGGTATAGCCCTACTCCTACTTAACTCTACCATAACTCCTCCAATCATAGAAGATGTTGCCCTTGCCCTCTGAGCACTTGGTCTTTTACTAGAGAAGCAAGATATACCTACCAATTAAAGTCTAACATATTTATCCTCTCTATTAAGACAAATCAGATGTGAGATGTTATGATAAGAGGAAACATTTCCAAGTAGGGAGGAAGCGTAATATACCAACACTGTGTTTTACCTATCCTGTGGCATTATGTCGCTTTGTCATGACTGCCACTTATCTGCAGTGCTGTATGGGTCCACTGCTTTGCCTTTAAATCTCCTACTCACATACTCCTTGGTTCCCCCTTGGCATGACTGATACACAAAGGAAGTAAAAAAGGGAAAGAAGTAAGTCCAGAAGATTTAGTGACCATAAAAATAGTCTGCTTAGTTTTCTCATGTCCCTGTGTCTAGCTAGCTCCCAGGAAGTATGGGTTCTTATACTTTTGTTCTGTTAGACTGGTCTGATCTGCCTTTGAAGGTACCTTTCTTAGATGACCTCCTCACTTAGCAGAGCATTACCAGTTTCCAGGGGTGGTGCTATCATATAACTCATTAAGAGAACTAGTTACCAAGATAAATACCTTGATGACACAGGTGAAGATCAAGAGAATTACTTATCTCAGGTTCCTCTTAATTTGGTTCTAGTTTCTAGTCTGAGCCATGCCTGTTTCCCAGCTCACCTATCAGGTAAGTCCCTGGCTCCTCCTAATATTGAGTAGCTTGGTGGTCTCTTACTCGTGTAATAGTATAGTCATACTGTCTTGGGGATGACTGATAACATCCAGAGGATGAAAATTATATACATTCTCATGAACTTTTGTCTTAATGTAATAAATCATTGCTAAATATTGCTAGGCAGTGTCTTTGGGACGCCTCAGCAGTGTTGGATGAATTACCTTCTTTTGGATGTTTTCAGAATAGAATCCCAGAAGTTAGTACAAAACTGTTGGATGAGCTATGATGGAGTTATGTTAGGAACATATTTCTCTTTAGGATGTGTATTATCCATGGTAGACAAGGAGTCTCTGGCCACTAATTTCATCTTAGCATTAGGCTTTTCAAAGAGGTAGGAATCAGATTTTGAATACTTAGCCACATTTCCCAGAAACTGAAATGGAGGCAAAAGCAAACCCATTGCCTCTTTAAGCTTGTCTGTGTGGGCTGGGCTCACTCAGTTGGATACTTTTGGCCAGGTATTTTAAACTAAATTTAGACTTTGATTGGGAAGTCCTGAAAAATTATCAAATTTTTGCTTAGTTTCAGCTCCAGCACATACTTACCAGCAGTATGCTTTTACTTCTCACAGCTCCCCCGAGAAGAATTGAACGTGAAAGTTTAGGTTAGTTACCTGTGTTTCTTGAGGCTGAATTTTTTGGAGAAGTTTTCATTCATTCATTCTATCCATCCAATAAACTTTTGAAAATTATTTATTAAAAATATAAATAGATAGTATAGGGCACAAATTTTTTTTTGTGGTTCTCAAATGATCCTTTATTGAAATATTTGCCTTTGTACTTTTTAACTAGCTGGGCATTCCTTGCATCATTGTTGATGTCATCTATGATGTCATGAGGGTGGTAGCCATGCACATTACAGCCCATAGACTGGGCAGTCCCCAGAATCTCTTTAATGGTTCCAGAGAGCTCTCTGGCTAAAGATCAATGCTGCATCTATCTGACAATGTATCTCATCAGAACTGATATTTCTGTGTTTCATGTTTTTCTGTTTCTTTGTGTCTCTTGGTGGTTCCTTGAGGGCTTGGATGATCAAGGCAGAGACAGAAGGTACCACTTCAATCTGGGCCTGTCTGTTCTGAATAGTCAGTTTCACTGTAATCCTCAGACCCTTCTAGTCACTGGTTGCCTTGGTGATGTCATCACCAGCCTTTTTTGGAGAGAGACCCAGGGGACTGATCTTGGGGGCCAGGGCAGACATGGCACCAACTTCGTCACCAGTGCACCTCAGGTACATGACTTTGATCTTGTTGGGGTTGAACATAGGTGGCATGGTGGAGGTGGCTGGTATCAGATGAACCTGGATTCAGGACAGCTAAAGAACGTTGGACTTTGGCCTTCTCTGAGCCAAAAACTGAAAGCTGGCACAAAATTTAAAAGGGGCAAAGGAGTATCCAGTGAAATGAATTCTTCCTGCCACCCCAATACCTCAGCCACAATTTTAGTCTTGTTTCATAAACGTTTATTAAAGGCTTCCTTCCAAGTGCTAGATGCTGTTTACTTTCTGATAGTGCTTAGACATACTTGAAATTTCTAAAAATCATTTTGCTTAAAATTAAAAAAAGAAAATATCTAACTTCTATTGCTAGTCAAGATGGCATAGTGACAGTTTAATATAAATTCCATGAGGTCAGGGATTTTAATCTGTTGTTTACTGCTGTATTCCCAGTGCTTAGTATAATGTCTATAAATATTCCTTGAGTAAATGAACATAAGTATTAAAAAAGAGCTGAGTTTATACACTGTTTTTTTTTTTTTTTTAAATTTTAGAGTTAGGATCTTGCTCTGTCAGCCAAGCTGGAGTACAGTGGTGTGATCATATCTCATTGTAGCCTCAAATTCCTGGGCTCAGGTGATCCTCCTGCCTCAGTCTCCCAAGTGGACTACAGGCATGCACTACTGCACCCAGCTTTTTATTTTTTTTCTTTTAGACACAGGGTCTTGCTACATTGCCCAGGCTGGTCTTGAACTTCTGGCCTCAAGTGATCTTCTTGCCTTGGCCTTCCAAAGTGCTGGGATTACAGCTGTGAGCCACTGTACGCAGCTATACTCGTGATATATCTTAGACTTTTGCTGTTGGAATTTCTAATCTCTGGTTAAGGTGTTAAAGAAACATATTAATAATTTTCTAACTTTTTTTTACAAATCTCTGGGTAGGGAGATTTCACAATCTTTCTGGACAAGTAACTGAATTTTGCCATATCTCAAACTTTCATTATTAGGAAGTTCAGTGTATCTATAGTGATTCCTGAAATTTAAATTCAAGTCCCTTACTTAAAAATGGAAGGTTCTTTCATATTTAGGCTCCCAGTGGGTTACTTCCTTGAGATGGCCCCACTGGTATAGTCAGTATAGTCAGCCTCTTCTGCCTTGGAACCTCTCTGCCTTTGGAGACCTACCAGACTGTCTTGGTCTGCTGGCACTTCCTGAAAATAACTTCAAACCATTTGTTGAGTTACTTCTTGTTCTTTTCTTGATACTAAGTGATCTGATTTAAAAAACAAAACATTATCTTCTTAGCTTTGGCCTTGCAAAAAAAAATTTAAAAATAAATAAATAAAAAGCCAAACTAAACCCAAAGCCAGACTTTCCTTGTCACTGGCCTTTAACTGTTTAAAAAAATTTTTTAAAAAATTTTTAATTATTTCCAAGATATACTAGAGGCCAAAAAATTTTTTAAAAAATTATTATGGATACATAATAGTTGTATATCTTTATAGGGTACATATATTTTGATACAGGCCTACAATGTCAATTAATCAAATCAGGGTAATTGGGGTATCTATCACCTCAGGCATTTATCATTTCTTTGTGTTAGGAACATTCCAATTCTACTCTTTTAGTTATTTTAAAGTATACCCTAACTTATTGCTGATTATAGTCACTTCATTGTGCTATCAAATATTGTTCATTCTATCTATCTCACTATACTTTTGCACCCATTAACCATCCCCACTTTATCTGCCCCCCACCTCCCCCACCCTTCCCAGTCTCTGGTAACCATCATTCTTTTCTCTGTCTCCATGCGGTCAATTGTTTTTCATATTTAGCTCCCACATGTGAGTGAGAACATGTGAGATTTACCTTTTTGTACTTGGCTTATTTCACTTAAATGTTCTCTAGTTCCATCCATATAATGGCAGGATTTCATTCTTTTCTGTAGCTATATAATATTGTGAATATGTACCATCATTTCTTTATCCATTCATCTGTTGATGGAGGCTGATTCCAAATCTTGGCTATTGTGAATAGTGTTGCAGTAATCATGGGAGTGCAGATATCTTTTTGATACACTGAATTCCTCTCCTTTGGATATATACCCAGCAGTGGCAATGGTGGGTCATATGGTAGTTCTATTTTTAGTTTTTTGAGGAACCTCCATACTGTTCTACATAGTGGTTGCACTAATTTACATTCCCACCAACAGTGTAGGTGGGTTCCCCTTTCTCTGCATCCTTGCTAGCTATTCGTTGTTGCCTTGTGATATAAGACATTTTAACTGGGATGAGATATCTCATTGTAGTTTTGATTTGCATTTCTCTGATAACTAATGATGATGAGCATTTTTTCATATACCTGCTTGGCCCTTAATTTTAATTGGCTACTTTTAATGGTCCTTACCTTTAGTGGATTAATTCAACTAGTATTTATTGTATCATCTGTATGCAAAAAGTAGCAACTACTGGCACTACAAGACAAGAAAATAGATTTGATTCTTTTTTTTTTTTTTTTTTTTGAGACCGAGTCTCACTCTGTTGCCCAGGCTAGAGACCGTGGCGTCAGCCTAGCTCACAGCAACCTCAAACTCCTGGGCTCAAGCGATCCTTCTGCCTCAGCCTCCAAGGTAACTGGGACTACAGGCATGTGCCACCATGCCCAGCTAATTTTTTCCATATGTATTTTTAGTTGGCCAACTAATTTCTTTCTATTTTTAGTAGAGACGGAGTCTCGCTCTTGCTCAGGCTGGTTTTGAACTCCTGACCTTGAGGGATCCACCCGCCTCGGTCTCCCAGAGTGCTAGGATTATAGGCGTGAGCCACCACGCCAGCTGGATTTGATTCTTGTTAGGGTAGTCAAAGGGTTAAGTTAGAGGAGCAGTTGAATGCTTGCAGCTTGAACTTAATAGAGGAAGGAAGACAATAGGTATTAAGCATAAATTCCTTTACCTCAACCACACTGTTGTTACTGGTTCTCTATAACCACTTTGCTTAATTTGTTTTTTTTTTTTGACTATAAAAATATGTGTGCTCATGGAAGAAATTTGGCAAAATTCAGATTTTTTTTTTTTTTTTTAGAGACACGGTCTCACCATGTTGCCCGGGCTGGAGTGCAGTGGTGTTATAGCTTACTGTAGCCTTGAACTCCTGGGCTTAAGCAATTTTCCTGGCTCAGGCTCTCTAGTACTGGGGACTAAAGGTGCACACCACCATACCTGGCTAGTTTTTTAATCTTTTGTAGGAACAGGGTTTTGCTATGTTGCCCATGCTGGTCTTGAACTCCTGGCCTCAAACAATCTTCCTGCTTTGGCCTCCCAAAGTGCTGGGATTATAGCCATGAGCCACCGTCCCTGGCCAAATTCAGAAAATTATAAAGAAGCAGGAGGAAAAAAATCACTCATAAATCCTGCCACTCAGAGGCAATAGTTATTAATATTGTAAAATACTTTTACTTCTACCTATATATTTTTAAATAGTTGAGATCATATTGATATACTATTTTATTCCTTTCCCCCCTTATCATTATAAGTATTTTCCCATGATTAGAAACTATTAGTAAATATAGGTTTTAATCTACATGTACTTTTCCGTGATATGACTGCTACATTTTGAACCTGCTTTGTGATTTAAGGTTTTTTCCAATTTTTTACTTTACAGATTTGCTGTAATAACCGTTTTTGTGCATAAGTGTTTGATGTGATTCTGACTTTTTGCTCAGGATAGATTGTTGAAAGTGAGATTACTGGGCCAAAGGTAACACATGTTTGTAAGACATCTGATATGTATATTGCCACATTGCTTTCCAGAAAGATTGCACCAGGGTTAACCTCCCCAGCAGTGTATGAGAAGGCCTGTCTCACTGCCAGCCCCACTGGCTCTCTTTAACTTATCTGTCTCCCCTTCTGCCTTTGTTGGCTTGGGGTTTAGAGCTTTTAAGTCCTTATTGCTTCTCTAAACCTAGTGCCATAGATACAGTACAAGTTAAAAGAGGGTTATAGCAGTTGCCTAATCTGTCTTTTCCTGAACCAAACCTGGAAGAGGAATGAAAAGAATAAGTGTGAATCTAACCTCTCAGTTGATTTTTATGAATCATCATTCTTTCCTGATCTTTCCTAAGGGACATAAACCTGAACTGGAGAAATTGCTGAATGAAGAAGAAAGGTATTTAATGAGAAATAGACTCTGTTACCTGAACCTTTTAATTTTTCATTTTAATTTTATTTTTTAAGACACAGGGTCTTGTTCTGTTGTCCAGGCTGGAGTGCAGTGTTGCAATCATAGCTCACTGCAGACTTGAACTCTGGAGCTCAAGCGATCTTCCTGTCTCAGCCTCCAAAGCACTGGGATTACAGGTGTGTGCCAACAGGCTTGGCCTGCACCTTTGATTTTTTTTTTTTTTTTTTTGAGACAGAGTCTCACTCTGTTGCCCGGGCTGTAGAGTGCCGTGGCATCAGCCTAGCTCACAGCAACCTCAAACTCCTGGGCTCAAG
>CAUYRT010097354.1:0-110887 GCA_963574885.1 Lepilemur ruficaudatus
ACGGGAAAGGGCAAAGGAGGAGATGCACTCGTTAACTCCCTGAGGCAGAGCGGTGAGAACCAGTCCATGTTGAGATGAAAACATTCTGGGAACAGAAAATAGTGGTGGGAAAAGCTGGGGTAGACTGGGACAGATGCCAAACGAACAGTGTTAAAAATAAAGCGCTGCAAGCAGGAGACTGCTGCAGTCTTGTATCATCTCTGTGTCTGTCATTTGTTGTCTGTCTTCTGTGTTCACTTCTCCTTCTCAAGTGGAGCCACAAAATACGGCCATCAATTAATCCTCATATTCTTATTCATACGTGCCTCTCTTCCTATCAAAAGGTGGAGATTGCTTTCTTTACCCTTGAATTTGGGCTGGTCCTGTGACTTTCTTTGACCCTTACAATATGGAAGAAGGGGTGGTGTGTAACTTCTGGACTTATGCAGCTTCCATATTTGCCCTCTTGATATCTAATCACTGTGTAACACAGCAAGTAGAGAGAGAGACAGACAGACATATATGCAGCCTAGACCCCCACTCATTCCACCCTCCTCAGTTAAGGCCCTAGTTAAGACATCAGATGTGTGAATGAAGTTTTTCAAGATGTTCCAGCTCCAGCCAAGTTCCCAGCTGATGGCAGCTAAATGAGTGACTCTAGTAAATAACACTTGAAACAGAGGAACCACATAGCCTACCCAAAGAGTCACGAGAAATAACTAACTGTTGTTGCTTTCAATTTGGGGGAAAAATTGTTATGCAGCAAAGACTAACTGATACAACTATTTTGCAAACCTTGGAGTAGAGTGAACAAATCATCAGGAAAATATAGGCAGAGCAGTAGAGTAGTGTCACTTCAGTCTTTGTGTCATTCAAACCCTTGTGCCTATATCTGATATTAAAGAATACCTCTACTAAAATATAAATACTCTCTCAAAGAGATACTTATCTGTTTAGCAGGAATTAGTTAACAATCAATAGACTACCAACATTTAGCTCAGGATAGAGGGAAAGATGCTATTTAAGCCTGATTCAGAAAATGAGTTAAAAATGTACGAGATTTTATGATTTTGAAGAGCCCTGGCCACATCTAGTTAGTACCATCACTGTCACCTCCATAATCATCACCAATCATAATCATTTATTACAACTACCTACTTAATGCCAATACCATCCTAGATCACATTAATTTATTTTTCTCTGTTCTCATAGTGACATTCTGAGGTAGACATTGGCCCATTTAAACATAGCAACACTGATGCTTAGTAGGTTTAAGTAACAAGCCCACATTCATGTAGTTTACAAGAGTCAGCATGACAATTAAAATCTAGTTCTGCCCAATTCCAAAGCATTTGCGCTTTGTCTTTATCTTGTAGTGTCTCCTAATCTACAAGCTCCTTGTTTTTCTTAGGACTGCTAGCTCAAAATCTTTAAAAAAGTATTGGTAATTGATTTTAGAAATAAGTTCTGTAGGAAACTAGTCCATATTTTAAAGTTATAAAATACATTAAAAATTACTTAAGATCAAAAGTAAGATTATAAGAATTCTAATGCAAGAATAAATTAAAAGTAAAAGACATATTTTTAAAAGTCAGCCTTAATAATTTATAGCAGTGACAATTTTATTACAATGCTGGTGGGTACTGAATGACAAAATAGTTTTCTGACTGGTATTCCCCAGTGTCTAGTGTTTTTTTGGTTCTGGGCTCTTCTCAGGTTTATAGAAGTCAAAGTAACAAAGTTTTGGCCATGTCTTAAGTGTGAAGGAAATGGAACAGAATATCTGTGAGGAGATCAAGCCAGCAAGTAGTAGCCAGGAATGAAAGTGCAGGACTGTGGTAGGCAGAAGGAAGAACAGAAGATGTTGAAAATACGCTGACTCTTTGTTTATAAGATCAACAAAAAGATCCAACCTATTCATCCAGATTTAAAGCATTTTTTATCTTGTGCCAACCATTGAGCTGGACAGATAGAGATAAATAAATCATATTCTTGACCTTAGGGAAAAGTAGGCAATCTGATCTATCCACACAAAAGGTGTGCTGGAAAATTTGAAGGTGACCCAGCTAACTCATGATGTTCCCAAGATAACGTCCAATTCACTTCCCGTTCTGAGATGTAACTCTACCACTGCTACTCTGCATGTAATCTCTGGTTGAAGAGCAGAGTATATAATACAATCTTCTTATTACAACCGTAACATGATATTGACAACATGGTATGTGAGAGCTGGAAGAACAGAGAGAGACCTTTATGGATGATTGCTTTACTTCTCAATGATGGGTTTCCTTAGAAAGTCTTGTGCAGTAATGCTCCACTCAAAAATGCTAAATAACATAAATTAATACATTTCAACACCAACATTAAACTGTTAAACAGATTTGTATTATTAATATGATCTTGCTTCTATTCCTTAATGCTATCTGTTAGAGTGATAGCTTGGTTGCTATATAGCATTCCTTCTCAACCAGGGTAGATTTTGCTCCCTAGGGGACATCTGACAATGTCTGGAGGTGGTTTTATTTGTTTCAACTTGTGTAGTGGTGCTACTGGACTCTAGTGGGTAGAGATCAGGAATGCTGCTAAAAATCCTACAATGCAGAGGACAGTCCCCCACAACAAAGAATTATCTGACTAAAAATGTCGAAGCTGCTAAGGTGGAGAAAACTTGCTGAATATCAATTTTACATTAACTTAAAAACCTTTCCATAAAATTTAATCCAAAATGATACAATCAATTATACACAAATAATGAACTACCACTAAAGAAGTTTTGGGGTTTTATTTTTTCCAGAATAATGAAATGGATTTGCATGGATGTCAAAAATTATAAAAATCAATAAATGAATAAATGTCTTTTTTTTTAAGAGACTGAGTTGCTCTGTCACCCAGGCTAGAGTGAAGTGGTGTTATCACAGCTCCCTGCAGCCTCCCAGTCCTGCGCTTAAGCAATTCTCCTGCCTCAGCCTCTAGAGTAGCCGGGACTACAAGTATGAGCTTCTGGCTGACATAGTTAAATATTTGGGTCATCTATTAATAATTGGAGTGATAATTGGATATAATTCATTTTGGGAACAGTCAACTTTCAACTGATCCATGTTTTACCAGTTATGTTAGAATCACGAAATAATTATCTAACCCTCTCATACCTTTAGAGATTTTCTTTTGAAGTGATTCTCACATACATGGTGGCAAACTATAAAATATTCTCCTGATTTTTTTCCTTAAAAGAAAAATGATAGTGTCTCACTCACTTGCATCCAAATTATGAATCTGTAACAATCTCAGTAATATCTAAGATAACATGTCCTGACTCTGTAGCTTTGATTGATTCTATGATTCACTAATGAAATTAAGATTAGAAATATAGTTTATATAGGTCAGGGGACATACTTGAGGTACACAAAAGAACTATTGTGAAGCATATTAAAGCATTCTTGATGGGCCAAAATAGTGGCAAACTACTAATAGAATATTAACACATATTATTTTTTTAGTCATCAAAGTAGGTCCCCAATAGATGTCTGTAGATCAACATTTTATGGTTCTACCTCTATTTATTATGTGTTAGGTGCCAGGATGTACCAAGGTGCCTTTAAGGTTTATGAAACAAGAGCTAGCAAAAACAAACAAACAAACAAACAAAAAAAACACACCCTCAGTTCATTAAAAAAAACCTGTTGGATAAGAAAGAAGCTGACCAGGGTTTGTAGAGCTATCATAGAGAGTGCAGGCATGCTTTTCTTTCATTATCTTGGTTGTATCCTCCAGTTTCCTGGGCTGCTGACACTTTGTTTTTTTGATTCTAGGGTAACCATGGACCCTGAATCCCCCTAATCCTACCTCTTGGATCAGAAATTGAACAACCATTTTCTTTAAAGTTTCTGGTACTGACACCTCACTCCCCAGTGCTAACTCTGCACACTCCTGTGCCATGTCTGTTGTGATTTTTTAGCAAGACCACTTCTGGGATTATAATTAAGCAGTTCTTTTCTTTCCTCTCTCCCATGCAGGCCAGAAATACAGCCCTATTTATCAGAATCCTAACCTCATCCATATTTCTTAAGGCTACAAAAGATTCTGTGACCTGGTGGTTAAAGTTCTACACAAGATATAAAGCACCCTAAAACAACAATCTTATTAGCTCTTAGCTAACACATGTTAAGTACTGAAGATAAAGACTGAAATAAGATCCGTATCAATGGGCCTTTCCAAGGTATTATGTCCAGTAATGTCTAGAAATTAGAAAAGCTATAAGTGGGAGTCAGGTATCCAGAATCCCTATTCCAATACTATTTTCAATATAGAATGATCTAGGGTTAGGAGGGGTTTGAAGAAATCACTTGTTAATTACCTAGATCGAGGATTTGCAAACTTTAGCACGTCATTCAGTCACCTGTTTTAGTGAATAGTTTTATCAGAATACCACCACACCCATTTGTTATGGCTACTTTCCTGCTATGGTTGGTCAGTTAAGTACTATACATTTTTTTTTTAGTACTATATTTTTGATAGAGACTGCGTGGCCCTCAAGGACTAAAATATTTACTATCAGACCTTTTACAAAAAGAGTTAGCTGATCTCTAATTTAGATTATTAAAAAAATGAAAAAGAAAATCTTAACAAACCATTTTTCCAGACATATTCCTATATGAGAACTAACTTTCTAGAGGAGAAATTACAATGCCTTAGCTTTATCAAAACTTTTAGAAATTAAACTTCACATAATTGATTCTAGGTTTATATATGTAGGTGGTTTAAAGGGGGGAATAAAGCACATTTGCAAGTACATTTGAAGTTCAAATATTTTCCAATTCTATTCACTTCACCATTACGTAACATCAAACACTCCATCATATATAGGGTTTATGAGAATCAAACCATTTAAGAATTGGCATTGAAATGCAAATTCCCACTAAATTCAGCAGGAATACTAAACTCTATTTTTGTCTTTCTCCTCCCTGAATAGGATCTTAAGTTAATCAGAGACACCTTAGAAATTTCATATGACCATCTATAATCTAATGCATGACATTTCTTAGAAAGCATTTCTTCACTTAACCACAGAGCTATTTACTGAGTTTTTTGCAACTGTATCTGTGGGAGCATCAGAAAAAAATAGTGTATACTTCAATTTCAAGAACTCAGGCTAGAACAGAAGTTTTTCTAGCTGGTAATACTGCATTTGGCAAACACATCGAGTGTTGCCTGGCTCTGGCAAGTTCAGATAGAAGATCTGGGAAATAGAGTCTTTTGGTTTGCAATCTATACGCATAGCTCTGCGGCCAGCATGAGTTTTCCTGCCAGGTAGTGTGATAATAGAATTACAGATCTTTACAATGAATGAAGCCTTAGAAATTATCTAGTACAATTTTTTATATTGTATCTGGAGAAACTGCAATTATGGGGTGCAAAATGCTTGACCTAAAGTTCATTGCTAACTAGTGGCAGGGATGGGACTTAAACCTGTTACTCCTAGGATTTTTTTTACTATATTACAGAACTAGCAAGCTGACTTGCCCCAGATAAAATGATGAAATAGAGAAAAGCTGTCCTTGGACAACCATAAATAATCCTAAACCCCCTTTTGATCGCATGCCTTGGCAGGAGGACTCATACCACTGAATGAAGAATAAAGACCAAATTCCTTAGTGTGCCCTACAGTTTGAGACCTGAACAACCTCTTTGTTTTCTATTCAATGTAACCACACATAATCTTGGAATTCAAGGACAGTTTACAGGCCAGGATGTCTCCACGAAGCCCAAGCAGCCAAAGGCAGTTCTGGAGAAAAATAGTGTCTTCACAAACCCCTGGACACTAGAATTCATCCAATTCCAAAAGAAAGTATCTAGACCAAGAGGAAGTCATCCTTTAAGTAGGGCACATTTTGACCACATGAGATACTCTGGGTTTATTCCAGGCAATTGCCTGTGTCTTTTCATAGGAAGCTAGAGCAGAAAGGAACCTTGTGGAACATCTAACTCAATGATTTCACAGTTTCAATTTTATGGTACATATAAGCAGTGAAGAAACAAGCTTCTTGAGCTAATTTTAATACTGCATGAAATCTAGGAGAAATATAATACTCACAGGAGCCATATATATCATACTCTTCTAACTTAGATTTTATCTAGAATAATGTTTACTCATATCAATAAAGTTCTGGTTGGCCAGTGATGACTTCAGAAAGATTTCTGAGAAATGACTGATGGTCCAGAAAGATGGCATATGGTCATAGTTCCCATTCTTTTTAATAAGTAAATGCTGAAATGAGATATAATCCAATATATTCAGAAGGAATATATGAGGAAGCTCAAGCCCAGGACTGAGAAAGTATTAAAGGCTTACACAGCTTGTCAAGTTCCCCATTTCTGAGTTAGTGTTCCTCTCACTATAGTACGCTATTTCTTAGCACAAAATCTTCTATCGCAAACTGGGTACACAGACTTGCTTTCCTCATATTCCAAAATGAGGAAAGAAATATTCAGGAAAAATAGAAGGGTTAGAGATAAAGGTAATTGAGTTCTTTTTTATGCCATCAACTTATCCATAGACATGTGCATTTTTAGAATGTATAATTTCAAATAAAGAAGTTTAAGTTGAATTCATGGCAAAGTCAAACAAAAGTCTATGCGTACTGTGCAGTATGAAATGAATTAGCATGAATTTTGGTTTACTACATTGATTCAGTTGGTTTTCAAAATGGGTTTAATTAATATTATATAATATATAAGTGCAAAACACTACAGAAGAAAGAGTTTTGGGAAGGTAGTACTTAGGTCTAAAAATTCATTCCTTAATCTGGGACAATCTGTCCACATTATATATATAAATTATGATATTTTATGTAGCAATTGACAGAAAATCTAGAAAAATCCCACTTGAATAGGCTAAAGAGGGAGAAAAAGGAATTTTGGTCTATGCTCAGTGTTAACTCAGTTCTTAGAAATGCTCCAAGAGTTTGCATCATTCAAGTTTCAGATCCAGCGAGAAGCACATATGCCTGCATCTCAGGATGTTTATGTGGCTCTGGTGGTGCTGTGTGTCTAACCTTGAGCCAGTTTCTGTGTCAGAGGAGTGGATAGCTCCGTTCGGCCTGGTCTGTGTCAGACAACACCCCTGGAGTGTGTGAAGGATGGACTAAGCTCTACCAAAACTACAGTCTGAGAATGGGGAAAATAGTGAACCACTTATTCCCAAATATGTTATAGGGAGTAAGGCAAATGAATACAAGATGGCCAAGAGACAAAAAATACCCATGACATATACTCAGTAAAAAATGATTTAAGATATTTCAAATGTGCAAAAAAGGTCAAATAAAATGCAAAAATTGCAAATTAGTTAATAGTTTTGGCTCTGAAACCAGACTTTACAGGTTCAAATCCTCACTCCACCACCTGCTAGCTCTGTGAGCTTAGGCAAGTTACCCAACTTCTCTGGGCTTCAATTTACTCTTCTCTAGAAATGGTGATAATAATAATACCTACTCAGAGGCATTTGTGATATTTGAACGAGGTAAAACCCTTAAAATGCTTAGAATAGTGCATGAGTCATGGTAACTACTCAATCAATGTTAGCTGTTACTATGATTATGATTATTAGATATGAGAGGCAAAGAGAGTATTGTAAAAAATCAGAGGAGAGAGAGAACACTGATAAAAGGAGTAAGGAAGGGTAGGGCCAACTGTGGACCTACACTGACCAATGAAGAGTGGGTAGTCGTGATAGGTACAAGGGTGAGGAGATGGCCTCTGGATGTTAGGAACAGACTATGCCCAAGTGTGGCAGTGTGAAAGAGCAAAAGCGGCTGCAGACCAGCCAATTTGACTGGACTGAAGTGGAAAATTGTAACAGGGTCTCAAACGCTAGCCTTTTTTTCAAAAATATTGTGCATGAGTAATTCTGTCAGCTTGTGATCCTAAAATATAATTGAAAATTTTATTTTTTTCAGCTTAGAATTATAGGCTTTTTATTGTGAAAGAATTATAAATCTCCTGTTTTTGTTTAATCCATTCACTAAAAATAATTTCATATGAAGGTACCATTATATGATTTTTATGACATATTCTTAAAATTACTCTATTAAGAAAAAAGATTGTAACAAATGAGCCTTTTGAACTCAAGAAGAGCAATCTACCTTGCCAATAAGAATGTGTTAATCTAAGGATGATTACTCTCGTTTTAAAAGGCTCTTACCCTACCGATCGCTCTTACCTCCTCCAGATCTGTTAACCTCTTTCTCACAGTCTTTCCCCAGAGACTTCATAAAAACAATGCTATTGTGATTACCAAGTTATGAAAATCCATAAATAACACAAAAAGAAAATCACATTCTTTATATTGACATTTCATGATATTTTACATCTATCCCTGAACAGGATTCAACAACATTTTGTAGAAGGTAAGAATCCTGCATCAGATTGAGTAATTATTTTTATAAGTTGCTTTATATTAAAGAAGGCATTACTCTTTAACAAGTAGTCAAAAAACCTTCTAACAAATCTAATGAAGTGGCACAATAATAAAATTTTATATTAATCATGTATGCAGGGTAACAATGCAATTTTACTTGAGTAAAAAATAAACAAAAGGAAAATTCTCCTATCTCAAATGCCTTGGTACTCAGTACGCTTATATGCTTTCTGTTCTTATATCTGTGCATTCAAAAACATGTTCTATGGGTTTTTTTTTCCCTTTCACATAGACATGACTATTGTATGCAGGCACAGTGCTAGGAGCTAGAAAGCAAAGGCATAACCCTTATCTTACATATATTTTAATATTTCTGGAATGCAAGATCCCTATTTTTTCCTCCCAGGGGTTCCTGCATGTAGAAGATTCAAAAAGCTACTCATCTAGCAATAAGCAAGTCCCAAGAGAACACAGAGGTGATGGGAGAGGTGAGACACTTAATTTGACCCACCAATGAATGGAGCCCCATGCCAAAGCAAATTGTCCTGTTGTATCTCTATCTACCATGACTGTGGATGGCATATTTTCAGTTTTTGGTTGAACTACTATGTTAAGTGGTTCCTATAAGGACCTGGCATCTAGTTACAAGAATCTGATTTTAGGTCCGTGTGCTGCCATTGTTCTATCCAAATATTTTTTTTCTAGAACTATCTATTCCTTTGAGAAATCTTCCCTTCATTTCCCTCATCCTCCTGCATTCTTACTCAGAAATAATCATCACTTTTACAAGACACTTTTTCCACAGCTCCACTTTACTATATAGAATAAGTTACTTGATTTTGTCACTCTTCAATAGACAGTGGCTTATGCAAAGGTAAGAATTTCCCTTTTTAGCATTTATGTATCTCAATGTTTGATGACTTTTCTGAATGGGCGAGTATGACAACAAATCTATGGATAGCACTTCATCTAAATGTTATGCTTTGAAAGAGCATACCTGTGAAGTTCTGCTCTTTGACTTTATGAAACATCATAAAACCTCCAGATAATTTTTCCACTGAATCAAGTTTGATATTCGTTTCAGGCAGCTCTTCCCCACTGTTCAGTAATTTACATAAAAATGGAAGTTTACTGGCATTTTGAGTGAACATCCTTCCCTTCCTTTAGCTACAAGGAAACCACAGTGTCTCTCAAACAGCAGCACTTGCAATGGAGTCCTCTTAGAAAGAAAATAGGGCACCAACGGATTGAAAAGGGAAACCACTGAACTCAGGTTAACAAGAATCAAAAGACAACCAAGCATGCCAAACCTTAAAAAAAAAAATTTAGGAAATAAGCATTTGGCTGGTATCCAGTTTAATCTTATTGTCACATTCTGATTGCACTTGAACGCTACAGAGTTGTGATTTGCTGTTATTTCCAGGCATGAAGCTGTTGCTCACATTACTAATTTGTGCTTGTTAGCATCACTGGAATTTACCTTAAGCCAGTCTGCCTTGCTCCCTTGAAAACAGATTTAATTTAATCCCTGGTTTTCATTGTAATGGAAATCAAATTTGTGTTGTGTGTGTGTGTGAGAGAGAGAGAGAAAGGGAGAGGGGGAGAGAGAGAGAGAGAGAGAGAATATGAAAGATTGGTGGTGCAGATTGAGTTCCCCAGAAAGCCAACTTAAAGCAGAGTTGCATGCAGGCAGATCTTAAGGGAGTGCCCTCAGGGTCAGCATCTGGTGGGGAAAGGTTGAAGGTCACCTAGAAAGGGATGTGACCTTGGATATGCCCTCTTTTCGGCCAGGTAGTTAGTCCCTGTAGAGGACTAATAGTGCAGGGGTCACCCAACAACGCTTCCAGAAACTGGTGGATAAGTTCTATCCTGCAGAAGACCCGGTGGCACAGCATAGTGATCTTGACAATTAAATAGCATAAAAAAATCCATACCATTATAAATGCTTATTTTTTCTCAAAATCTTGTGTTTGAGAGATGGCAGTAGGAAAGATCACTGAGAATCAGCAAATCAGTAACTTGAATTATCCATCTTTTCTCATCTAAAAAATGGACTTGATAATACTGTTATTCTATCAAAACTTACTTAAAGTGGTTTTGTTTCTTTTTCTTGTTTGATTTGGTTTTGTTTTCATGAGTTATAACTGATCCTTTGAAGAAAAAATATCTTTCAATGAACACTTATACAATTAAAGATATTCATAGTTTTCATATGAAGAGGTTAGTGCAAATTTGTTTGGTACCTAATGTCATTTCTTTGGAAATTACTTTTCTGTCTTAGTTATTGTAGATTTAAAACTGAAAGTGATCATTTATGCTTTCCCAGTAAGAAACTTGGGAGCAAGTCTCCCTCTCTGTAGAGTGACTAATTTCTACCCCAAATTAGAATAGATTGGAAAAGGAAGGAGGATGTCTGATATCAGCATAGTGACTTGGGGTTTGCAAAAAACTTGCCCAAACAAGATTCCCTTGAAATATAATATATCTGATCACCCAAAGGCCACTGTAGGACCACTACTCTGTTGAAATGTAAATGAAAGCTTCATGACTCTGTGATGAAGGAAAATTATACTGGCAAGTGAGGCTAAAAGAACCAACTCTTCTAAATCTTGAGCTTCTTGTAAACAAAATGCAACATTCACAGGGTCTCTTCATGTGTAGGCTCATTGGAATCTTTAAAAAATATTTGGGATCTTTGAGCATTTAAATACTTTTTCTGCAGTGGAATGGAATTTAATGTGACATTCTATTAATAGATTTCACTCAAAAGATTGTGTGCAATCGGCAAAAGTCTTATTTTATTGAATTGGCAAACCTTGAAATCTTCTTCCTAAAAGTAACTGGTTAGGTTTCAGTCAGGAAATTTAAGTACTCAGGGCTGAGGTCAGGTAAGGGAGAAGCTCTCCATTTAAGACTACTATGCACAGATTCGTTTAAGGTATACTAGTAAGAGAAGGCCATATAAATTCTAATTATTTTTTAAATGAGAAAAAAATTCTGTCTTGTATTTTAGGAAATCTATCAGCTTTACAGGATAAGCCTTCTAATATTGTAGAGGCAATTTTGTGTGTGTGTGTGCGTGCGTGTGTGTGCGTGTGTGTATCCTGGGAAGATTTGCAAAATGGAAACTTTGCTGATAAGTAAATGATATAGATCTGTAATACTTAATTCTTGATATGATATCACATCTCACAATAGGCAAAAAGAATCAAATGAGCCACATAATCACATCTTGCATATTCCCTTATTTTATTGGCAAGGCAGAGGGAGAAGAGTTCTGGCTCTGGGGCTCCTGCTCCAGTGCTCTCTCTACTAATTTACTTCCCTGTCAGCCCTGATTTTGTTCATTCTATAGAATGAAGTGTTTCCTTTTGGCTTTGGAGTCAGACTGGGATGGAATCTTAGACATTCACTGCTATAGGACTTCAGAGCAGGCTTAAAGGAGAGATCGTTTAGAAACCACCCACCATTTAGCCTGGCACATAGTAAAGAGCTGGAGATCGACTCTCTCCCTGCAGGGAACTCCTGGTTCTGTTAAGACCACTGAGCCTTTCCTCCACTTGTCTTCTTCATATGAGGACCACTTTAAATGCTATTCTTCCTTTTGAGTAAAATGTTGTTTTTTCCTAATACGAAGGGCTACCTCATCAAGTTTAGTGCCTGACAAAAGGAGAAGTATTGTTTGTTTTATTTAGCTTAGTTTTGTTTTATGTTTTTCAAAAGATTTTAAGAAATTTATTATTACTCACTAATAAATTAGGACAAGTTTGGATGAGCATCAACTGAACTGAAGATTGATTAACAATTTCTCAATGCAGCTGGTGCTGTTCATTTGATCTGCATATTTTTCTTTTAAAAATGAATCAAAATTATACATGCATGTGGTGTAAACAGTCCAATCATTCCTGGAAAACCAGAAGTTCCCATATCCTCTAATCCCATTTCTTCTGCACCAGAAACAAAACTTTTCATGTTTTTTGTCCATTTTAGTAATCATTTCCTTACAGATAATGTATCCATATTACCACTATCTCAATTTTCTAGTTCTAGGCATCATCAATTAGGTTCCCACCATAACAGATAAGACTTTAGCTTACTTTTATATTCCATCCCCCTACCACACACATCCTCTTTCCATCTTTCTCTCTCTTAGTGTTGAAATATTACTCTGTTTAGATCAATATTTGGTGCTTATAGTATTGTGACAACTGAGCCATTTGGTGCATTATACATATTTAGATTTTCTATACACGTTTATTTTCTTTGGAGCTAACAATTATCTGGATTTTTTGGCTTGCTTTGTTTTCTATGTGTTTATCACTGATACAAATCCAAAATTGTTTCCAAGTACATGCGAATTTTCTCTCAATAGTTTTGATGCATCAAATGGGCTACCACCTAATCTTGAAAACTCCCAGAGCCTTCTGCCTGCTCTGGGCAGGGTGGCCTGATGAACCTAGTGCAGATCTCTTATCATGAGGTGTGCCTTGGTCATCCCAGCAATGCCACACAGTACTTGCTCAAGTTCTATCTTCATTTCCTGAATCTCCTGTTTTCATTTTCTTAGCTTATTGCCTCCTTTTGGTGGACCATATCTACTAGTGGATTCCTTAGAAAAGGTACATGAAAGGGACATACATTCTTAGAGATCTTTCATGTCTGAAAATGTACTTTTTCTACCCATGACTTTACTGGAAATTTTGCTGGATATAGATTCTGGGTTGGCGGTTATACTCATTTAGAATTTTTAAGGCATTGCTCTACTGCTTTCTAGCTTTCAAAATTCTCTGGATAAGTCCAAAGTCATTCTGGTTCCTGACCCTTTTGTATGTTTCTGTGTTTTTTTTCCTTTTAGAAAGCCAAAAGAATTATTTTTTTGTTTGCAGTGTAATAGTATTATGAAACTTCACAGTCTGGAGACTCATGTCTTTCCGTTCTGGGAACTTGAATTAGTTGATATGATGGATTCCTCCCTTCCAACCAGTTTCATTCTCTCTCTCTTTTTCTTTCTCTTTCTTTCTTTCTTTTTCTTTTTCTTCCTTTCTTTCTCCCTCCCTCCCTCCCTCCCTCCCTCCCTGCCTTCCTTCTTTTGGTATTCTTTTTAAACTAGTTGCTTAACCTCCTACCTTTGTGCTGCTTAATACAATAGGTGCTAGATACATGTGGCTTTTCACATTTCCATTTAAATTAGTAGAAATTAAATAAATTTTTAAAATTCAGTTTCTCAGTCACACTAGCAACACATAGCCTGTGGACACTATATTGGACAGCACAGACATAGACCATATCCCTCATCACTGAAGATTCTAGGACAGTGTAGCCCTAAATAATCCTGTAATTTTCTTATCATTTCTTTTTATTTTTTATATCTTTGTCACTTTGCTTTAATTTCTGGAAGATTCCTCAACTGACACTTTTAATCTTTCTACAAATGTTAAAAACATCAATGCTTTTTAATTTCCAAAAGTTTTTTTCATATTTTGAATTTTTTTTCACAGCATCCTACGCATATTTCACAGGTTTCACATCTATCCTTATCTATTTGGAGATAATAAATATTAAGCTTTGTTATTCCTGAAGAGTTTCTTTTTACTCAAGGTGATTTTTTTTCTCTTTGTTTACTTTGGTTTATATCTTTTCCATTAGAAATTCTCGGTAGAACTCTTGGCAGTTTTCGACATCTGCTCGCATTTAAGAGTAGAGCATGATAAAATCTGAGTAGGTCTGAGCACATGTGTGGGATGTGTCCAATATGCTCTTTGCTATAGGGTGATATGGATGGACTATTTCCTTGAACAAGTTTTGATATTAATATGTTAGAACTTTTCTCCTGGGCTGTTCAGATTATTTTGAAAGGATTATTCCAAGGCCTTATTGAGAAGGTACAGACTTCTTGACTGCTAACATTCCAGGAGCCAAGCTGAAGAAGAGGACTGGGGGACTTAGTATTTGGGATATAAATGTTTGCTTATTTTCTCTTTTTGTAGTACTGCCTAGTTTCCTTGAGTCCAGAGACCTTCTATTTTACCCTCACAAAAAATCAGTTTCAACTTTCCTGCAAATGGGTGATGTATTGGACATTGTGCTGTGCCCTCCAGATCCGCCTTCACAATCAAGGGATCTGTTCCCTTTGCTATTGGGTATGCCCTTAGTTGAAGAGGGTCACCTTGCCCATGATCTTGCACTATTTGTAAGGACAGCTCGCCTATGGTGATTGGTCAGTGTGATTGTTTACAAGTGTCCAAGCCTCTCACTAAACTTAGGAAGATTCTGAAAGGTCATCCCAGGCAGGAGGCCTTTTTGTAACTATATCAGAAACCAGTGCTTTCTGCTCAATCCTGCTTTCTTTCTTTCCCACAGATATTGATACCACTAATCTTGCTTCCCAGAGAACCTGATAGTTTGGGAAGGGAAATTGTCTCACTATACCTGTTAAGGGAGGAAATCTGTGGATTTAGAAACTCCTTCAAAATACTTTCAACTTATTTTTCTGTTTTTAGTCTTACTGTCATTGTCACTTCCGGAGATTCCTATTCTTGAGCTTTTGGAGTGTTCTATAGTGAAAACTGTGTTGCTTCTTAGGTCTTACCATTGCTGATTAGGATTTAAGTTTCTTAGATCTATTAAGTCAGTTCACACTCCTCCATTCGCTTTTAAAATGAAATTTTAAATTTCGTTGTTACTATCTCTTCTGTTATCTTTGAACTGTGGATTTATGTCTTTAAAAAAAATCTCTTCACCGTTGTTTTAGCAATGTTTTGGAAATGCATGAATTTAATCTGCCAGTTGCCTCATGTAAACTTCACTCTGCATCTGGAACTTTTGATATTTTTATTTGCAGACCATAGTATATAATAAATAGAAATACTCATCATTAAATCTTTCTGATTGCACTAATTCAAGAAAGGAAAGCGAGTAATAAAGGAGTTGTATATCTTAAAATTTGCTATATCCTTAAGGAAGTAAGTGAATGGAAGCTATCAGATTGAGGTTCAGCATGGATGGAGTTATTACAGGTTTTGCAATTATAAGATAATATAAAAGACTGATTATAGATTGAAAAGTAGACATTATCTCAAGGATCATCATGGTGGCTCATGACTTGAATGGTAGTCATAATTATTTTTAAGAGTCATTCTGATGAGTAGAATACATAAAATGGAGATACATAAAAGCTATCCTTTCATTAAGCTCAGTATTGATGAGATATAATGTGCATTAGTAAGTATTGTTCTACCCTCTAGGAGTAGGATGAACTTCAATTCAAGAGGGCTTGAAAATAACAAATATGATTAAAGGGTTGGGGATGGAGCGAACATAAGTAGTAAACAAATGAACATATAATTTATTGAGAAGAAAAGATTTAGATGATTTTCTAATGGCCTTAAAGCATATGAGGCAATACTCATTCTTTTATACTTCTCTAAGTGTTTTTTTCTGAGAAAATTTAATGGGATAATTGGTAAGTAAAAGTATCTTACTGATAGTAGGACACATAATGTTAGTTTTCTTCCTTCATAAAGAATTCAAGCATGACAAAATGCTTTTTTTTTTTTGAAACAGAGTCTTGCTCTGTCACCCCAGCTAGAGAGCAATGGAATGATCACAGCTCACTGCAACCTCAAACTCCTGGGCTCAAGCAATCCTCCTGCCTCAGCCTGCCCAGTAGCTGGGACTGCAGGCATGTACCACCACACCCAGTTAATGTTTTCTATTTTTGATAGAAACAGGGTCTCGCTCTTGCTCAGGCTGGTCTTGAACTCCTGACCTCAAATGATCCCCCCCCCCGCCTCGGCCTCCCAGAGTACTGGGATTACAGGTGTGAGCCACCGCACTCAGCCAATAAAATGGTTTTTAATTTCAACAAGAACAAAGCTTCACAGAAGAACTTCCTAGAAGCCAGGATTATTATAAAATGGATTTATTGCCTTAAACAAATTACTAAAATTACATAAAAATGGATCTGTGGTATTTTAATATGAGAAAAAAATATATATTTAGTCTTCCATTCTGGTTCTTGGCATAGCACCCCTAATACCCTTGTAATTTCCACAGTGATGGGGTGAGAGGAGTGTCTTTTATAATAAGCCTCTTTCAATCCTATTTGGATTTATGCTAATGAGGTGACTCTTGGAGGATGGAGGATGGCTGTCAGAGGAACAAACCACATGACTAGAGGACTGGAACTTCAATCCCAACCCCCCAAACAGAGAGGGACTAGTAATTGAATTAATTACCAATTACCAATGTCTTAATGAATCATGAATATATTATAGAACCTCCATAAAAACCCTAAGTGACAGGATTTGGAGAGCTTCTGGGTTGGTGAAAGTTCATGTGCTAGGAGGGTAGTGCACCCCAACTCCATAGGGACAGAAGTTCCTTTGTTCAGAACTATTTTGGGCTTCTTGATTGGTCTGTTCATTTGTGTTCTTTATAATATCCTCTGTACTAAACCAGTAAAAGTAAATAAAGTGTGACCTTGAGTTGTGTGATTAGTTATGGCAAATTATCAAACCTGAGGAGGGGGTCATGGGAACCCTGTTTGTAGCCAAGTTAGACAGAAGAGTGGCAACCTGAGGCCCACTAGTTGTAGTTGGCATCTGATGTGTGGGGTAGTCTTATTGGATTGAGCATTTACTCCAGGTGGTTAGTGTCAGAATTGAATTAAATTGCAGGACACCCACTTGGTGTCCACAAGAATAGAGAGTTTGTTGGTGTGGAAACACATTTGGTGTCAAAAGTGTTATGTGTGTTATGTGAGTAATGAAACAATTTTTTCTTTTGATTGGAAATTCATCAATGTGTGAAAGATGGTTTTCCCTGGATAACAAATCTAGGGAGGATGTTATTTCCTTAGCTCTTCACTTTTTTTCTATATTTTCCTAATTTTTCCCTGATTCTACATAAGTGACCATGTAATGTTTTCTAATGGATACAAACTGTCACTATTTGCACTTTTAATTGCAACATGATATGTTCTTTTACACAGTGATGTAGAAACTTTGCAATGTAGAGATTATTATAGAAGTTCAGACTCTGAAGCTAATTAAGACTTGTGTTCAAATCTTAGCCTTGCCACTTTCTAGCTTTGTGATCCTGGGTATGTTACTTAGCTTTTGAAAACATTTATAATAATATTACCTACGACATAAGGTTGTTGAGAGGATTAAATTAGTATCTGGAAAGCATTTAGAAGAATACCTGGTAAGTGCTCAATATGTGTTAGATGTTATTTGTATTCCCAAAAGTTCTCAAGATAGCTTACAAAAAAAATTAGGAAAGCTTTAAAAAATAAGGAAAGTAATTTAGGCAAGGGGTAGAATATAATGAAATGAAGTTCAAAAGCATTAAAACTTTATTATTATTTACTAATTGCACTTAATAATGCAAAATTTCTAGTTCTCAATCAAAAAGAGAAAAATGTGGTTGGATATAATAATCACAGTGCCTATAAATCTTTTTTAAAAATCAACCAAAACTCATAGTCTGATCTAAGAGAAATGTTTCCCCAGGACTCTCATAAAGGAGTCACTGGGATATATAACTTATTCATTAGAAAATGTAAAAAATGTTATATAATCTCCACTCTTAAATATCTTGAAAATTAGATTTCTAAATATTAATGAACCCCCAGGGGTCTAGGTTTCCTTATGGTAAGTAAGCATGTTTTCTGTTTTCTAAACTGCAGAAATCAAGCACAGCTGCATGACAAAAATACTCCAAAGCAGGAGCTTATAAATCCCCCACTGAATTATAGGTAAACAGATCAATAGCTAGAGAAAGTTCTAATGCTTTTGAAGCTAACCATGTTTCTCTGTTTTCTTTCTGTATTCACCAACTCACCCCATGCTGGATCTTCCTACAATTGATGAATGTGTCTCAAATTAGTCATTTAAATACAGCTTCTTTAGTTTGCTATATTTATTATATATAATAACTGTCCATATTTTATTTTAAATTTACTTCCAAAGAACTCATTTGTTTTTATTTAGATCATTTTAATATCCATGAGTTGATTTTACGTTTTCTAATGTAAATAAAAATAGTAGCTTTTTGCTTTAGAAAATTGTTTGTGTATCATCTGAAATCACTGTGTGTACTACCAGCAATATTCATGACTTCTACTACTTTTTGGAAAACATTAGATTAGAAAACTATACGTTGGCACACATATTCAAATTAAAGCTTATTTTTAAATGTGAAGATAGTAATCTCTGATTTGGAAATGAAAAAATTATATTCCGTAGTTAAATAGAAATAACAAGAAGGGAAAATTTGAGGAGCACATCAGCCACTAAAATCAAGCCATGTCTGCTTTGCTGGAATGGCTAATTCCTTTTCTGCCTCTTTACTAGGATAATGTCAAATTTTGTCCACAAATTTTAGTCATGCTATGGGTCAAAATTATCTAAAATAATAAACTAAATGAATTCCATTTTGAAAAAATTTTTTATTTAGCATCATGATAGTTCTCTTTTAAGGAGAAACTTAATGAGATACCAGTTAGTTGTGTTCTGTGTTCATTTTTGCCTTTTGCCAATATGGAGGGATTATATCTTTTTATTTTTAATTTGAACTTTTCTACTTAGTAATTAGGTTGAGTCTCTCTTTTTTTTTTTTTTTTTAGACAGAGTCTAGAGTGCCGGGCTAGAGTGCCATGGCGTCAGCCTAGCTCACAGCAACCTCAAACTCCTGGGCTCAAGCAATCCTTCTGCCTCAGCCTCCCCAGTAGCTGGGACTACAGGCACGTGCCACCATGCCTGGCTAATTTTTTTCTATATATTTTCAGTTGGTCAATTAATTTGTTTCTATTTTTAGCAGAGACAGGGTCTCGCTCTTGCTCAGGCTGGTTTCGAACTCCTGACCTTGAGAGATCCACCTGCCTCGGCCTCCCAGAGTGCTAGGATTACAGGCGTGAGCCACCGTGCCCGGCCTAGGTTGAGTCTCTTGATATGTTTATGTCCAATTTAATTTCATCTTCTTTGGCCTAATTATATCTATTAACCTTTTTATGTTGAAACGTTTTGCTTTTAATTATTTATCTGTATAAGTGCCTTATACATTCTTTATACCAATTGATAGTCAGTTTTTTTTTGTGTTGTAAATATCTTTTCCAGACTTTTGCAAGATAAGCCTACAGCTGGTCTGTATACCTATGACAGAGCTTGCATTGTACTCCAAGTGTACATCTCTGCCTTCCAGATATGTTTGAGTAACTGTCCCTTGTTTTTGTCTGGCAAATCTAAGCTCAGGAAAGTACTTTGATCAGAGCTGGGTTAGCCCAAGGGAGCTATAAGAGTGGTAACAGAGAACTGTGCCCAGACTGTGTGTCCTATATTCCAAAGATTTCTGAGTCATCCAGTATATCGTATTATGTGAAGAATGAGACTTGTACTTCCTTAAATGAGGTGGTCTTCTGCACATATCCAGGTTAATTAACATGTGGAAGATCATTTCAGTTTCTTTACATTTTTTGTTTAGAATTATAGTGTTTATATTTACAGTGAGATTAGCTTGTCAGTTTCTTTTCTCATGCTTCTCAAGATGTCCTTGTCTAATATCAAGATTGTATTCTTTTTCTATCCCCTGAAAAATTCGTTTAAGTTTTGGTTTATCTGTTTATTAAATGTTTGGGAATACTCACCCACAAATTCATTTAAGCTTAATATTTTTTGAGAAAATTTTAAATTGATTCAGTATTTTTAATAGTTATTGGATAATTTAAAATTGTTTTTCTCCCTGAGTCAGTTTTGAAGAATTTTTCCACAAATTTCCCATGTTACTTAAGTTTTAAAAATTGTTGACATAAAGTTTTTATTATATCATCTCCTTAATCTCTGTTGCACTGATGTCACCTTTTTCATTTTTATTTCATTTTTTTCAAGAGTTCAAGTGGATAAAACATTCTAGGTTGGCTGTGATTCTTATCAACGCTTTGAAGATCAAAAAAAAATTGGCTTTCATGTGAAGATAAAGTCATTTCTCTAAAATTGCTGTTAAGATCTTTCTGTTTTTAGTGATCTTTAGTTTCACAACATTTCTAGGCATTGCTTCTTTACAAGTATCTTATGAAGATATGTTAGGATTCCTAAATTTGAATATTGAGTTTTATTAGTTCTGAAAAAAAGTCTCAATAGTTTATTTTCCAACATTCTAATTTCTCTGAAATTCCAGATGTGTTTTGAATCTTTTTACTCTGACCTCTATTTCTCTTGACTTTTATTACATATATGTCTCAGTGTTACATTCTGGGGACTTTTATTCTCTTCTAATATACTAATTCTTTCTTATTCTGTGAGCAATCTCTGATTATACTGTCAATCGAGTCTTTATTTTTAATTATCATGTTTTTCATTTATAGAAGTTCTATTTTTTCAAATCTACTTAATTTTGATAGTCTGTGTTCCTTCATCATATTTTTCACTGCTTTTTATTTTCTTTAAAGATATTAAGCATATTGATATTCTTATCTGATTACTCCAATATCTGCAGTCTTTGAAGATTCAGTTTTGATTTTTTTTCTGGTGACTCTTGCTCATGGTAGTTCACATCATGGCATTCATGACTTTTTATTGTAAGTTCATGGCCCTTGGAACTTTTTCTGGGAAGATTCTTTTGGAACCACAAGTAAAAATATCCAATTAGAGAAAATTTGAATTTTATTTTGCTGTGTGCCTGATCAGAATCACTTTAAATATAATTTTAATCTAAGATTATTCCATATCCAAGATATATACTACGTCTCAAACTTAAATGACTATGAGATTGTGATTAGACATTCTAAAGGAAAAGTTTCTTCTTCTTTTTTCATGCTTTACCCAAAATCAAGGATTAAATAAACAAGTCTCTTTTGGGCCCTCCCCACCCCCACCCTAGGTGACAACCTTTCAGTCGTCCCACATCTATGCAAATCTATTGATATGCTCCATATCAATCTGAGCTCTGCACTCTGCTTAGGACCTAGGCTTTGGCTCTTTTCCTTCACCAACTCCAACATACCTCTCTTATTGACACTTCCTTTTTGTTTCTCAAATGTAGTTGTTTCCCTTATTTTATCATTAGTATAGCCATATTGTAAAATTTTTATTTTATGAAGCATTCTTAAGAGTTCTGTATTAGGAGGTCTTTTCTGTACTTCTAACTCATCATATGCTTTTTAATTTTACAACTGATTGCTTTATACTGATAGATTTTTGAGAACTCAGCTGTAAACCACAATGGATAGATTATTATTTCAAAAATATATGAAAGATATACTGTCTTGTATCAGTGACTCAACCCTACAAGAGAAAGTTGAGGTCTTCAGTTTTCTACTTGTTATAAGAATAATAGTGCTTTTCTCAACAGCAGATATGGCAAATATCTGCTTTGCTGGTGACTGTTACCTTCTATTCTTCCGTTCAGGTTGGCCATGGCAGAGTTCACTAATTGACTATGGGACCCTTCCCCAGTCAGACAAGATGTCACCTCAAAAGGCTTTTCAACATAAAATTCTAGATAGTCGTCACTCATCACATGGCATTAAGTCATACAGTAACTCTTATTTGCCAACTTTGCCTAGCTATTTGGATTCAAAGTATTTTTTTCTCATTGCTATCATTTATTATTCTCACAAATTAATGTTGTATCTTTTGACTCTAAATGATGTATGATTACACAAAAGTGGTAGTCACCATGGAAAGACACCAACAAATACTAACAAAATACATACTTTTCTTTAAGGTATGTGATGAATAAAACTTCTATCTACAAATCTAGAAATGGCTACAAAGAGGAAAATGGCCAGCCAGCAGTACTTCTGGAGAGTTCGATAAGCATCCTTGGCTTTCACGTTCTCATATTGGCCCACTGCTGCCAATGAGATCATGTGATTGAAGAGAGGATTTTTTTAAGGCCTCTGCCAAACTTCCTTCACCATTTCCTGGTTTGGGGTTACATATGAAGTTTTATGTACCTTCTAGCCCTTTCCTACTCTCCAGTAGCCAGCATATTTCTATGAGCTTTGTAGGTAGACTAGAGAATTGAAAGTCAAATTTTCAATTTGAATTGAAAGTCAAATTTTCAGGTGCCCTCTGTAGACCCAGGTTTGGGCTTATCTGTGAAGTTCTACTCCCTTACAGAAGGCACTGATAGAACATTAATAGGAACTATTTTCACTGTAACCTCAATTCAGATAAACCAACCCATTTTCAACACGAAGCAGAACTATCTACTCAGAAAGTCATCATCTAAAGGCATGGCTTAATTTTCTGTATTTATATTGTAATGTATGTAAGCTATTAAATATTAATAACTTAACTTATAATTTCACCAAAGTTTTATCAAAAGGTTTTGCTGAAAGTCTTCAAAAGATGAAATATAATTGAAGTTCCATTTGGACTTCATCATTTAATTACTTCCTTAAGCTCATATAATAGCACCCAAAACATGGGAGAGAATATGTGCTTGAAAAATCAAATCAGGGTTTTCAGCCATTCTAATGGATACTTTTCAATACTGTGCTCCAGTGTGACAAGGGCTGTGCCCTATTCCTCCCTTCTATCATGGGTATCTCAGTTTCTTTTCGATGCTCTCAAACACATTGCTTAATGGTCACATTATTCTGATTGTCTTGAGAGGTTGACACTCTCCAGTATCTATCTCACGCTGTACTATAATATGCTTTGATGTTCCATCTGGATAGATGTGTTTCTTCATCTTTGCACTAAGATTGAATTAATAAATAATGTATTTGGTATCTAATTTACTTGGGATATTGCGTTTCTAATTTTTAAAATAGAATCACTAATTGTCTTCATTTGTAGTTAGAAGTTGCTCCTTTTCTTTTTAGTACTTCTATTTCTGGTCCTTTTGCTATTTTATTTTACCCTATTACTTATGATATATCACACCTTTAAAAATCCCCATATACCCTCGAAATCTCAGATTATTGCTTCAGATTGTTATCTCAATGTTCTTTTCTTTAGGATTTTCAAAATGATTTCAAAAATCATTCCGGTATGATTACAAATAGCCACAAGACCCTACATCTCTTCATGCCACTCAGTTAACCCCTCATGCCCTATCTTAAATCTTGGAATCAAAAGTGAATCAGACATGGCCTCTGCCTTCACAGAGCTCATAGTCTAGAAGGGGAAAGGAATACACGAAATGCTTATAAGCACCATTTATAAATTCCAAAGTTTTTCATTAATACAATTAGTCATTTTAGCAGCTTTCTAGTTGGTTTATGTTTAGCTCACCTCCCACCTTGCATAAACATTCTCAATATGAATGTCTGCTATGAGATGTTAATATTTGGGGAAAAATTCATTCTTCAAATTGAGGAGTTCTTTAATTATGTTTGTATGTCTTTTTCTCAGTAATCTAAAGATGTATTTTTAAAGTAGATCAAATAAAATTGAGTTGCCATATAATTTTAAGAAGCTGAAGCAATTATATGAACATTTCAGTAGACATTTACCCATGAAACTTCTATATTGTCTATGAATTAAATTGTTTCCTGACACAAGATGTCAAATAAATATATCCCTCATGGAATTTTGGCAAATCCCCCTGCAGAGATAAGCAGGATTGGTCAATGGTGACTCCTGAACATTTTTCCTACTGTATGAAAACAAGATAGCTGGGATGAAAAGCTCATTTTTATTGAGTCAGGGGCCAGAAACTAAACTCAAACTCTACCAAAATTGGGGACCCAATCTTTTTCATTCAGGGTATTCAGTATGCCCTAGTATTGCTCCAAATATCTGGCATCTATGCTCTTGGCACCAAATGATCTGTCTTTTTTACACTCTGGCAAAGCCACTACCAAACTCCATATAAAAGTCAAGCAAAAAGGGAAAAAGCTCCACCTCCACCCCTACCAGCTGCTGAAGCACAAATCCTCAGTATGTCCTGCCAGTTCTAAGCATGCCTCTCCACAAAACGCAGGGAGGCCAAAGACAGGTATCTACAGAACTTTCTGTAGGTTTGAAGCCTGTCCTATGTGACACCTGCTTTCATTGATGACAGCAGCATGACAGCAGTAATCCACAAATTGGGAAGAGTCCTTAATATAATACTATTGTCTTGGTGAATTTTGCTAAATATACAGAATATCACCAAGAATGTATCTCCATCCAAGGAGTCAAGTTAAATGGCTATTTTGGCTCTCAGCCTGAACTTACTAATCTTCTTAATACTATATTTGCCTGGTGTTTCAATGAATCGATCATTCAACTGGAAAAAGTTTTTTAATATTAAATTCACCCAAAAAGGGGGTTAAAACCTGTTCCATTCACACAGTAATAAAACAAGAAAACCTATTATAAAAAATCAGAATGAAGTCATTAGCTTGACAAAGTTTGTCCAAAGATCCTAAGCTACTGAACAACAGAAAAATTTAACCCACAGGTATATTTTGATTAACTTCAGAATACTTTAAATTTTTCTTTTAAATGAAATGACTTGGTGAAGCATGCCATGTCTATTATGCCTCAATCCCTTCCACAGCTGATGGCAACATTTCCCTCATTACATTATCCCTGGTCTCTAAAGGCAACTTAATTTACGAACTCTGATTTTCACTATTTGTCCTTAGAAGGTTCTAGGAGAAAACAATGTTAGTAAATATGTATAGAAAATACAAATATTTTATTTAAATATAGGTAATACAATTAAATAAAGATGGGATTGCAATTTCTTAATCACTTTAAGCATCTATCTGGGCTCTTCAGTTCCAATTTCATCACCACATATTTGATAAAGAGTCGGCATATTTGTCCTCTAGGCAGAAATCTATCTCCTGGGATAAAGTATTGATTTTTACAATAATTCTCTTGTCAGGCACCTGGTCTTTATTAGGATTTTTGCATGTGTTCCTTCCATTATGCAAAAGAAAAAAATCAGGCAAAATAAATCAGCAGGTGAAAGGAACATTATTACAATGTTCCACATTGAAGATTAAAATATTCAAAGTACACAAAAACCATCTCAGATTTAATTAATATCTGATCAGGGGCTTAATGTCTGTCTTTTTGGAGAATATTTTTGTATTGTTTTTAACAAATGATTTCAATCATCTTAAACATTTTGACCAAATTGAGATTTTTTTCAGAAACTGAAAGACAAATAGAAGAGTCAACAAGAACAAAAAATTAACCAACAACAGAAATTCTATTTAATGTGATAGGGCCATACAATACCAGCAGTAAGAACACATTTTCAGAGGGAGAAGACTTAGGTAAATACATGTCAAACTGCCTTTGACTTAAGCAGAACAAAACCAAACAATACAGTCATCAGAATGTGCACCTGACACATGCCACTTTCATAATTATGATCTGATTATTTTGAAACAGCAAGAATGCTATGTTATCTATCTTTGATAGATAACACGTTCCCTAAATTAGACATCATTTATATATACATAAATTCATCCATTCATCTATCAAATATTTATTGAGCACTTACTTTGTGTCAGACACTCAATCTGAGAGTGTTATAGATATGCTCCTGGACAAGAGAAAGCAAAACACGTTCCCTGATGAAGTTTTTTACTGCGGCAGACTACAATTACAACAGAAACTGACTTTGACTTTCAAAAGGTTGTTTTAGATAGGCATAAATGCTGTAAAACAATGAACAGGGTGATGTGATGGAGTGGATGGAGGAGGTGAGTCAGTTTAGTCTGGATGGTCAGAGAAGACCTTTCCAAAAAAAATGTTTGTGTGTCACAGGGCTTCTCAAATGTGGATGTACAGGTAAGTCACCTGGGGATCTTGTTGAAACGCAGACTCTGATCCAAAGGTCTGATGCAGGACCTGAGATGCTGCATTGTCAGTGAGCTCCCAGGTAATACCGATATGTCAGGCTCTCAGATCATTCTTTGAATAGTAAGGACTTTAAATAAGAGATGAGAATGGTAAAAAGAATGGAGGCAGGAGCTACTTGTTTCAATGACAATCATGTGTAGGGGTTTGGGGAGGGAGCTGAGATAAGCCCATCCTTCCATCCACCTCATTTCCAATTTTTCTCATTTGTTTCATAGGAGGCCCTAGGGCGTGGTAGAAAGATAAAAGCTCTGGGACCAGACATTTCTGGGCTGTAATCCTGTCTCCACCTCTTCACAGCACTGAGGCCTTGGGCAGTTCAGTTACTTTCTCTAAGTCTCACTCTTCTACATTGCAGAATCCTTGGATAATATGTCTGACATATATAAAATAATCAACAAAATGATAGCTTGACAGACACTCTAAATTGGCCTGCCCAACTTCACTTCTAAATCCTTTCTCTTTTAGGTATTTCCATTTTAGAAGTATAAAAGCTTAAAAAACAAACCAAAAAACCTTGGTTTCTCAGCCTTCTTTGAAGCTAGAGATGGCCATGGCCATGTGACAGAGTTATGTTCAATGACATGTTGATGGAAATCCTTGGCAGGAGAGAGAGGTAGGGGGAAGGGCATTTCTTCCTATAAACGAGGGCAAAGACTCATAGGAAAAGGCTCTTGCCCCTCATTTCTCACTCTTCTTATGTGTGCACCACAGAAATGTGTTCCAAAGGTGCAGCATGTGTCTTACAACTGTGAGGTGACAAGTATGATAATGAAAAACAGCACATTAAGGACAACAGAGCATAAAGGCCAAAAGAACCTGAGTATCCACCAGTATTATGGAATCACTGCTCCAACCATGGGCTGCTCAGTTCCAGGCATTTTAAAATATGAGAAAAATAAGCCCTTACTATTTAAGCTTGTGTTAGTTAGGTTTCCAGGTTCTTATAGCTAAATGCAATGCATGTCTAGTTGTTTAGCAGACTTATTTATTATTCTTATTTCTTCTGAAGCCATTTAGTAACAGGTAAAGGCAGAGGCAATACAAAACTCTGTCAATGTGTTTAACAATGCCAACCTGCTGCTGCTTGCCAAAAGTCGGACTACCAACAAACGTCATTGCATTTGAATTCTGATTTGTATTACCACTAAAGATAATGTGAAAGCTTCACACATCAACCCCTAAATTCTCAAGACAAATTTACAGAGAGCCCACTTTTTAGAACTTGTAATTGAAATCCCCACATTCTGTGATAACTGATGGTGGTGTTGCCACATAATGAATAACCCATTGTCAACCACCATTTCAAAGCAAATCTGGGACACTCTACAAGAAATAAACAAAATTAACTGCATTGGGCCCTGTGCCTGAAAAAACAAGGCGCATATTATACTCAACTGGTTTGAATGGAAAGCCAAATTAACATAATGAATGAACTTCTATGAAAAAGTTTGGAAAATTAAGACATGTGCAACTCAAGGCAGAGGAAAGGAAGATAAAAGAAGTTAACCACTGTCACATAGGTGAAGGTTTCCGAATGAAATTAGTTAATAAGCAAGTATTGACTCAGTTTCTATTATGTTTAAGGTACTGCAGAAAATGCAAAGGCATATGAAGCAGTACACTGACTTAAAGGCCCACAGTGATTTAGGAAAGACAAGATAGCAGAAGTTTGACACAACAACAAAAGAAAAGTTAGAGGGGGGAACAAGTAGCAAGTCACAGGGCAATCTACGAGAAGGATGCTTCCTACGAGCTAAGGTGGTTCAGTAAAACCCAACCATAAAGAGAAGAAGTGGGATATTCATGATGAATAAGCGTGAAAAAAGACATTCCAAGTGAAGGGAATGTCATTTCCCTTTGAGGACCTCAGTAAGGAGAAGGAAGAGGGTAAACTTCATAAGCTGAGAGCGAGTGGACCAGCTTTATTGTCCAGACACTTCAGTGAAGTTAGAAGGTGACATGATGTAAGAAAGTGGATCATGGGGAGTTTTATAAAATGCTTTTTAAATAATTTGGACTTAAAACCTGCTTACATGAGCTAAGAGCATTTGAGGAAGTGCTTCAATTGCGTCTTCTTAATTTTATTATAATAGTGTGACGGCCCAAAATGTTGGAAAGTTAGTAAAATTCCATTTATAAAAACTCTTGTTTTCACTCCCAGCACACCTTTGAAACTGCTTTGTAGCAGCAGTTTAGTAATCTTTCAATTATATTAATAAAATTCAGTGGGCACATCATTGTCTCTATAACTTTTGGCTTTGCTTTCCTTTAATGTCTCACCATTATTTCTCTGTATCCTTTAGTGATATTTTCCTCCTGGTTCCTCAAATATTTTATAATGTAGGGTCCTATCCTTGGCCGACTTCTGTCCTCCCTCTTCTTGAAGCTACCTTCAGTATTCCTAAAGAATCTCTTGCTGGGCAGGGTGGCTCACCCCTATAATCCCAGCATTTTGGGAGGTGGGAGGCCAAGGCAGGAGGATCACTTGAGGCCAGGAGTTCAAGATCAGCCTAGGCAATATAGCAAGATATTGTCTCTACAAAAAAAGAAAAAAAAAATTAGTTGGATACAGTGGTGCATGCCTGTAGTACCAGCTATTTGGGAAGCTAAACCAGGAGGATCACTTGAGCCCAGGAGTTCAAGGTTGCAGTGAGCTATGACTGGGTTAATGCACTCTAGTCCGGGTGGCAGAGCAAGGTTCTGTCTCTAAAAAAGGAATCTCATCCATGACCATTTCTTGCGTCAGGTCACCATCAATATGCTAATGGATTTCAAATCTATGTCTCAGTCTCAACATATACCTCTCTCTTGATCACGTATCCACATGTCCATTTGTCCATGGGACATACACAGACATCTCAAACAGTATACCCAATACTGAATTCATTAATGCTCTTCTCTGAAGCTTGTTTCTCTTAAGCATTCACCTGCTGATTTAAAGTCACAGTAATTACATTTGCTAGGGCTGTTATCTGTGGGTTCCACATCCACAGATTCAACCAACTGTGGATCAAAAATATTCAAAAAGAAACAGTGGATGTGCTAAACATGTACAGACTTTCTTCCTTGTCATTATTCCCTAAACAATACAACTATTTACATAGTATTTACCATGAATTAGGTATTATAAGTAATCAAGAGATGATTCAAAGTATACGGGAGAGGGCCGGGCGCGGTGGCTCATGCTTGTAATCCTAGCACTCTGGGAGGCCGAGGCGGGCGGATTGCTCAAGGTCAGGAGTTCGAAACCAGCCTGAGCAAGAGCGAGACCCCATCTCTACTAGTAATAGAAAGAAATTAATTGGCCAACTAAATATACATAGAAAAAATTAGCCAGGCATGGTGGCACATGCCTGTAGTCCCAGCTACTCAGGAGGCTGAGGCAGAAGGATGGCTTGAGCCCAGGAGTTTGAGGTTGCTGTGAGCTAGGCTGATGCCACGGCACTCTAGCCTGAGCAACAAAGTGAGACTCTGTCTCAAAAAAACAAAACAAAAAAACACACACACAAAAAACAAAGTATAGGTGAGAATGTGCATAGGTTATATGAAAATACTACGCCATTTTATATAAAAGACTTAAGCATCAGTGGATTTTGTTAACCTCAGGATGTCCTGAAACCAATCCCCCCGTGGATACCAAGGAACAGCTGTATCTCAGACTGAGTGGCCTAAGTGACAGGAATTTATTTTCCTATAGTTCTGGAGGCTGGAAGTTCAAGATCAAAGTTGATCTGGCAGGGATGGTTTCCTGAGGGCTCCCCTTGGCTTGCAGAGACTCACTCACATGGTCTGCAGTCTGTGCATTCATACCCTAGATGTCTCTTTGTACACCCTAATCTCCTCTTCTTATAAGGACGCCAATCAAACTGGATTAGGGCCCACCTGAGAAACTTTATTTTAACCCAATTACCTCTTCAAAAGCCCGATTTCCAAACACAGTCACACTCTGAGGTACTGGAGGTTAAAGCTTCAACATAAGAATTTGGTGGAGACACAACTGAGTTCATAAAAGCCTTTACACCAGAAACCTGGAATTCAGAAAGACCTCCTTTTCCTTCATCTCCCATTGTCAAGGTGGATCTGTTTTAACTTTGAAATATATCTCCACACCACCTAAACTCCTCAGAATGACATAATAAAATCTTTAACATTTAAGCCTCGCCTGCCTATCTAGGCTTGAACTTCAACTCAATGGCTTTTATGCTCTTCTTCTGAACAGGTCAACTACTTTCTATTCCATCACCTGAAATCAACAACCCTTCCTTTCAGTTCACACACAAGTCACCTTTCAAGATTTGCTTCAAGATTATTTTCCCTGTGAAATTCTCCCTGACTCTCCTCCGACTCTCGCCGGCCTCACCCTGTCTCATTCCCTTGTCTGGGAAGAGTCCATCATTTCTGCCATTCTATTATCACTGAACATACTATATTGCAAATACTGGATCCATGCCCTCTGTACGATTATGAGCATTTTAGGGAGGGTAGGTCAGGAGGAAAAAAAGGACACAGGCTTTGGAGTTTGATTGAATGAGTGTAAATCCTAGTTTTAACATTTTTTACTACGTCAACTTTGTCCAGTTATTTCATTGTTAAATGGGAATAGGAATAATACCTATTTCATAGGGCTATAATAAGCAGAAAATGAAGTAGCTCATGTGAAGCACTTAGCATAAAGCAGAGACTCGATAAAAGCTCAGCATTCTTATAAAACATACAGACTATAACAATAATGACAACTGTCTTCTACTGAGCATATTCTGTATGCTGTGTGCTATGCAATTTGCATATATTATCTCTTATATACCTATAACAAATGTAGGGGGTATGTATGATTGCCCCATTTTTATAGATGAGGAAACTCAGTTTCAGAGAAGGTAAGTAGCTTTTTGAAGGCCCAACAGCCAACATGTGGTGGAACCAGGATTTAAGCTGAGACTTAGACGTTCCAAAGCATACTGTCTCCATTTTGACATCTCCAAAGGCTGACTCAATACTGAAGGCAGAGTGAGTGCTCAATAAATATTTGTTGAATTACTTAATGCATTATTAATGCACATTTAAAGTTATATTAAATATTAAATATAATTTTTAAATCTAATTTAATTTTAGTTAATTCAAAAAATTAGAGGCTCCTTACAATCACCTAGTTTAGAAGCCCTTGCTTTTCCTTACAATCACCTTACAATCCCTTCCTTACAATCCCTTCCTTACAATCACCTAGTCTAGAAGCCCTGATGATATTTTTCCTAATTCTTCCCCATCTTTGAAGACCTGTTGTCCAGAAAGACTTTGCCTATCCTGACTGCTTGTACTAACTAGCCACTATTTATTTTGTAAAAAAAAAAAAAAAATAAGAAAAAAAGACATTTAATTGTCAGCCAATTCTTCTGATTAACAAGAAAAGAATCTGAGTTGCCCAGCTGAGCAGTATACAGACCTACCTAAATTTTATATCAAAATATTTCTTACTGATAGGAAAGCATGTAAACAGGGTCATATAGGAAAAGATACAAACAGTGTCTCACACGAAATTCACTTAAGTAAGTGATGCTAGACATGGACATAGGAGCTAGTGGTGTACACACTATTTTTGGAATAAAAGTCAAAAGTAAAATATGTATCAAACAAAACAAGGATATGTCCAAAGGTGGTAAAAAATCATCAGATTTCTGCTCAAGTCTCTCTCTCTCTCTCTCTCTCTCTCTCACACACACACACACACACACACACGCATATACACATACATTCATAAGCACACCCATACACCAGATCGTCAGTTGAAAGCTGTTGCTTATACAAATAGCACTTTGCATTTTGTGTTCATCTTCCACCAATGCTGCTCATTGACAAAAGGTCTACAATGTATCCCATACCTTGTTTGCTTTTTGTATAATGTATATTTTTTCTCATTTCAAATAAAACCCAAAACAACATAGAAATTAATGATTAAAGCGTTTTTTAAAAAATAGAAGTCCACACAGTTTACATCTCTTAAATGGAGTCCATCATATGAGCCTCAATAGGGAATTAATTTAATTAACACAAACTTTATTTATGCAACTTAGACGAACTTTAGGGATACATTTGTACAAAATGCAATATCAGGTCAAGTCAGCCACGTGCTCATTTGGAGTTTTCCAGTGCCCTGATACAAAACTGCTCCAGTTACACAGCGACATTTTAATAATTTTCAAACCTTGAAGTTCTAAAAATACCATATGTTAAGGTGTGCCTTTCCTAAAAGACATGCTATTAACTGGTAAATTTTTAGGTGTTTTTCTCCATCAAGTACCGGTAAAAATAAGAGAGAAATATTTATCCATTTTTTAATGATCATTTTACAACCATGCTGACTTAAAATAGTTATTCTGTCTCTCTAAAAATATGATATACTTTTGCGGGACATTTATAATAAGGTAGCAATAGAAAACAGTGTTCACGAGTGTTCAGTATAAACTGGAAATAATGCTTAATTTCATATGAGATAATAATCATTTGAGGAACAAAGTCATAAAACTATAAAAAGATCTAGGGACTTATTAGCAAATATTTCAAATTTTTTCATCATATTTTGCATACTATAATTAATGTTAAGTATTTTGCTGATATTTTTTCTTTAAACCTTGCACGAGATAGTCTTTATATTGCATGTGTTCCCTAAACAAAATGGGACTATTATTGGGCACAGTTTAATATATTTGTTTAAGTACAAATGTAAAACTTCTTTTTAAGATAGAACGGTGGATCAGTATAATTATTATTGGTTGCGCAGGGTTCAAATGCGTGCCCGTCGCTCCCAAATGGCAGATGCAATCTTTCAAGCGCAAGCGGTTCTGCTAGTGTGACATCCCCGGCCTTTCTCTGTTCCTTTACTCAGTTCTTCCCAGAGAAAGAGGAGGAATTTGATCTGATTGAGTTTGGAAGGAGATATGGGCCCGTATAAGGTAGGAGGACCCTATTCTGCTCTGAACCTTTAGGCTTTAAGTTCCACGGTGGAGTTCCAAGTTCCGAGGCCTATCTGTCTTGGCCCCAGCTCAGCTTTGTGACGGAGGGGCAAGCTTACCTAAATCTGGAGCTCCCTAAGAGGAAGCCCGCTTGCCTGTAAAGATATTTTATGTTCTTCTTTATTAGTTTCATCAGACATAAAGGTGATATTTTGGTTTCCAATCTACCTCACTCATTTTTCTTTCTCAATTGACTCAGAACTAGGGTGGCAAAAAGTGAGAGTTTTTACTGTGCTCCCTCAACCTGTGAATGAGTAGATATACTTTACTCCTTTTATCCCCTGCAGTGCACCAAGATGGGGATTTCTCCCCTATCAACAGACATAAGGAACGTAAGACAAAGTCGTTTAAATAATTTGTATTAATATAAAACCATCAGGCACGGTACTTATATTCAAAGTAAGTCAATTAAAGGATAATTAAACCATCCCCTTTGAAGCGAAAAAAAAAGCCATATATTTCTTTTTAATGATAGTTTATATTTATCCACATATATATGTAGGGGAACATAATATGCATATATATTTATATGTATGCATAATTTTATTTAAAAAAATCCTTACCTTTTGTATTCCTGTATTCCAAAGAAAATATTAAAAGAAAAAACTGTACACGATAATTTTCACACGTATCTCTGTGGAACTTACTTACATTGGACAGCTATTCCCCTTGCTCTAATAGCCAAGTAATTCTGATTGTAAGACTGCTCTTTCTTTGTGTATGTAAACCATGCCACAGCATTTAGTCATGCAAACATGCAGGAAAACAGTCATGCATTTGCCAAGAGTTCAAATGATAGAAGTAGGAACACTAAACCATGATAGTTCATTTGAGTTGTTATTTCAAGATACATAATGTATTTAAAACACACAGGTTTTTAGAAAGATCTAGAAAAAAAGAGTCCATTGCTAAAAAGACATAGCTATTGAAATGTCAAGTAGATAGTTCTAATAAAGAACTTGCTACGTAGAAGAAAATTCATACAGGAACAATCGCATTTTCTCTGGTCACTAGAATAATCTAATCCTACATCTGTTTAAAACAAATAATATCAGCATTTTTTCAGTGTTAATTTCTGTTGGGTTACATAAAATGCAGGGAATTTTTTAACAAGCTATAAACAGAAGATACAAGGTAAACAACACAAATTCTTAGAAAGACTTTTTAAAAAATAATTGAAAAGCTTGTTGGTTGTCTTAAAACAAAGTATTATACTGTTGTATACTACATACATTTGTTTGCAACATTCTATTCTGACAACCACTAAGCTAGAGTTCTTAATTTTAGACATAAAATGAAATTTTGCACTTCTAAGTTTTGAGCTATAGCACTTTAGATGAAACTGAGAGATGTATTTTTAATCACAAAGTTTTAACTTCACTTATCCTATCAATTTTTGCCAATAAGACAAGGTGGTATGAATCTTTATATTGTGATAAATTGTTTCCTCATCCTCATCCTATTTGCATAGGAATATGAACTTGTGGTTCCTGTCAAATGAGTCTTTATTACAAAGACGAGAATGTAAATGTATGTGAGTCTCTGTGATTTTGGAATATGCACCAAACACTGACGGCTAACACATATGAATATTTATCAGTTGCTGTTATTAAAAAGACACTCTCTTTTCTCCCAGAGTTTTTGAGTAAACAATTTCAAAATGTAACCCCATCTGTCAATGTTTTCTGAAAACAGTACAAACCTTCTTTTTTGTCTTCTGGAGTAATCTTCACCTTTGTATCTGTTATGTCCTTGAATGAGGCCAGAAAAAGTACCACATCTCCTTTCTCATTCTTTATGGGAACGATATCCAATAGACACCAAAATGGGGACCCTGGAACCATAATAAAAATACAAATCAACTATTGCCTTCTATTTTTTCTATGAAAATCTCAATCATTAATAGAAACAAATCCCTTACTGTTTTTATTCTATTCCACAACTCCCCCCATCTTAAAAATGTCAGTTTTCAGATTCCATAAATGTCTATCCTATATGCGTATCTCTTCATTCCCAAATGAAATACTTTCTCTGAAAATAAGGCGGTATTTTAAACAAAAACACTGGTCTGTACTGAGACATTTCTGCTTACATCACTCAAATTGTATTTCGTCTTTGAACTTGCTGATGTCGCATCATTCCACTTTATGAGATTAAGAGTCTCATGCTCTACCAACTGAGCTAGCCAGGCCCCTTAACATCATTCCACTTTATGAGACTGCCCTTTCCCACCTACTCCTGCACACACTGGTTATTAAATAAAGACTTTTGTTTGGCATGAGTTTGCTAGAGGTTTATTTAGTCAATTTAAAAATCAAAGATCACCCACCAGAATGCTAAAATAGAAATGTTGGAAAATACCAAGTTTAGGGGAGGACAAACAGCCACTTGAACTCTCACACATTGCTAGCTGTTTGCAAATTAATATGTCTATTTTAAAAACTGTTTTGCAGTATTGAGATTTATTCTCACAACATTACACATCAATATGAATGAGCGATTTGCTATTGTTTGCAGCCAAATAGATGAATATCACTAATATAATGCCGAGGAAAAGTAGCCAAACACAAATGGGTAGAATGCAATGTGAATTCATTTACATGAAGTAAATGAATTAGGCAAAACTAATCTATGGTGTTACAAGTCAAGTTATCGGTTACCTTTGGGGAGATAGTAATTAGAGAGGCATTCAGGTCAGGGAGTTTGTGGGATGTCGGTCAAATTTTGTTTCATATTCTTTACTTTATGTTAACATAGGAGTGTTCAGCTTTTGAAAACCACATGTATTTTTTAGCATGTATGTCACATTTCAAAAACATTTGAAAAAGCAATACTCAAATTCAGTAAGAGAACCATAAAGAATTTCATCAAGACTCACGTTCAAAATATAGTAGCCACAGGGTCTTGCCTAAGGCTTCTATTTAATTTTTTTATATGCTTAAAAATAAATATTAGTATTTTAAAAATATGTAAAAATTCTTGCATTACACTTCCTACTAAAAGGCATTCTGAAAAGAAATATTTGACTTTTATGGAAAAGTTTCTGTTGCTTAAAAACTAAACTATTCATCTATTTACACATGATTTTCCTTCATTTCCTTTTAGTGGGTGGGGAAGACTTCCATGCTGTGAATTTCCATCTTATTTGGTAGTTGATTTCAAAGTCAGGGCATAAGACAAAAATGTAAGAGGGTCGGAAATATTCTTGCTGTTTTGACTTATTTTGTATGTACTGTACCAATGTGATACCAGTCAGGTTCAGTGCAAAATGCTTTAAACATCGTAGCTCACTAATCCTTCCCTTCTCTGCTCTCCCAAATCTCTCTACCAAGCTCACCGCACTAGATCTCTAACGTCTTCACCCTAACATGACTGTAATAATTCAAGGCTATTCCCCAGAGTATGGCTCTTCTTCTCTTACCTATGGTAGCAAAGACAATCAACTTTTTCAATCAAGAGCAATTCAGGCCCAGTGCAATAAATTTCTCTTAGGGTTAAGGTGGGAGGCAAGTCCCTTAGCCTCAAAGTCAGAGATGTGAATGTTTTTTAAGAGCAGAGTTAGAGGGCAGAAACCTTGTGTGAATTTTAACTCCTTCTGTATATAGCAGCAGTAATTGCCATGTGGGCTGGGAGTGACAAAACAGATGAGGCTTGCCAGGATTTAAGTTAATAACACCTTTAATTTCCATGGATAAATACAATTGTGGAGAGAAAACAGGGTTTATGCCTTATATGGTAAGATTTACTTTTGGAATTGAATAAATAGTTATACAAAAGCTTAAATCTGGTGGAATGTCCCTTGTCTCCCTGTGGTATTTTCTTTTTCTTGATTGGAAAACAAGGGTGCAGGAGAATTTGACTTGCTAATATTCACAATTGTAAGAGGACTCGTATGCTTTCCACATACCACCAAAAGATTATGTTTGGCAACAGACAGAAACTAACAATAAGATTTCCAGTATGAGTTCATGGTTTAATAACTTAATACCAGGAGGTACAGATAAAAGGAAAACTGAGATGTAAGTGGTCCCATTCTCTTTAATGACTGTGCTGTCATGGTGAGAAATAGTTGCACTGCTCAATGTAATACAGTAGGCCAAAGTAAGATATGGACACTCTGCATGACCTCATGTTTTTATAACAAGCAGGATATTGGATAAATTTGTAAGGATAAATATATGTAATCTTCACTTTTTGACATTAGGAAAATAATGATATAATATCCTGTGTATTAACAGCATCAATGTCTCGTGAGCTAAACATTTTCAGGGGCTCCTTATATTTCACATGAAATCTGATGAGTCTTGTTCTCTACAACCACCGCTTCAGTGCCACTTGTTTAATGATATAATGACAATTTTGCCAGTTTTTAAAAATTAGTCCAGGGATTATATATTGGAGTGCAGGAGGGGAAAGGGCTGCAGGTGAATAAAGAAAGCTACTGTGAGTCGTGGCTGGGTGAGAGGATACTACCTGCAGCAGGAAGAGTGGGGCAGTCATGGGAGTCCTAGTGAACTGGCCACAGAGCTCTTAGTTGCCTCTCCTGTCTGTCATATTTGCTACTGCTTTGTTCTGACTTCAGTTGTCTCTCACCTACTCTTCCCAAGTATTCCTCCTGCCTCTAGTCTTCCTCCCTCTAGTCTTCCTCCCATGCTGCTTCCAATAAACTTTGAAAATACAAGGTCCTGATTAAAATCACTTGATCGCTTTTCACTGATGGCTGAAATCAGCATAACATTCCAAACTCTGATACGGAAGGTCTATTTTCAAGGGAGTGGAAAGTATGATGGATAACATATGGAAGTGAATTAAAAGGAGTGTCATATTAAAAAGAAGGGGGAAGTTCCCTGGAGTACCCAGACCTGCATGGGAGACAAGACTCTATGGCATCCTCACCAGCACTTCCTTGTGTTTGTACTGAACTAAGGAAATTAAAGTACTGGTTCTTCAGTGAAATATCAGGTAAAGCCTTCACCTTATCAGGGGACCATCAGTGCAGCTCACACAGGTTGTAAGCCTTTGCTTACAAAGTCTTCATCGAATTTGCCTTGAGTATACACCCCTCCTCCAAATGCCCCAAAATACTAGTCAACCAAAGTAAAGGACACTGGAGCCCTTATACTCTGTGTAGCAGGGGAAAGCAGCACTGGGTAGACAGTGGAGGAACTGAACTAGCTAGAGAACTCCCTGAACTGGGCAGTGGCCAAGAACACCCTTCATTTCAGTGTTTGATGAAAAATGAGGAGTTCATAAAACAATGTATTTTACATTTATTTCTAGGTTTAAAAAAAGATTGGCAGAATACACATAGAACATTAATAGCAGTGGATTGTGGAATTATAGTTAACTCTTCTTTTCTTCTGAGAATCTTTATTTTCAGTTTTTCTAGAATAAGCAAGAAGGAATATAAAGTGAGATTCTGGCAACTAGAGATTTGGAGCGAGAGATGTAAGGAGTTCAAGACTGGAACAATAAGAGTGATGAAATCATATTTCTGAGGAGATCATTTTTTACATATTTTCTATGATTTGAAAGACAAGTTCAAACAGATAATTCCATTTTAAACTTTGAGACAAGTTCTATGTTAGGTCATACCTGATGGGAGAGAGAAAAAAAAAGAGAGAGAGGAAGGAAGGAAGGAAGGGAGAGAGGGAGCGGAGGGAGGGAAGGAAGGAAGGGAGGAAAGAAAGGAAAATCAGGTGATACTTAACTCATCTAAATATGCCAATTTTTTTTCCTTCTTTTCATTTTGCTTCAAGTTCCCTTCCCCTTAAATACAAATATTTTATTCCTCTCCCAAGAGTATATATAGCCACCTGTCAGAAATCTCTAATAATTAGGAACAAAAGCAACCTGGGAACTTGAGATCTAAAAAATATCCCCAAGACATGATTTAGTCAATAATTCCAACAACCTTGCTCAACAGATTTACTGGATTGTTGACCAGTAAAGCTATTACTTGCTTTGAGAAAACCAAATTGGTTCAGGTGATAAACATAAATAATTTTTGCCTACAGTTGGGAGAGGTTTAGAGGAGGAACCAGGATAATTGAGTATAGTTTAATGAGAGAGAAAGAGTTCCTGAAAATGCACTGCACACAACAAGGACCTAGTGATAATTGTCTTATTAAGCACCTATTACATGCTGGATACTGTGCCACACACCTTGCATGTATTATATCTAAATTTCTCACTGATCAACCTGATCAACATTTTACCACACTGAATTATATTTTTAAATTGTGGAAACTGAGATTTGTAAAATTTTCTTCAGGGTCATGCAGGTAATAAATGTGAAGGACTGAAATTTAAACACAAGTCTGAGTTTGATTTTCTAAATTTGCTTTACTATAATATTCTGGGAATGATCCCATTCTATGAACAATGTTTTAGAAATTGAATTTCACTTTGATTTAGTTCTCCTTTCTACACATGCTATAGGCCATGTTAATGTATATGCTTTTAAAAATATCGTATTATAAGAGGGAAAAAAAAGAAAGTAAAGCCTTTGGATAATGAGTAAATTTCACTCTCGACCTCAGAATAAGAATAGAATCTCTATATGAAAAAAGATTCAGCTATTTTAGTTTAAGATTGGCTAGATCCTTCATTAAGGTATATGTGACATTAATTCTTAAATTTGATTGAGTTTCCAGTGATACGATGGGATCAGAAAACCACTACTGGTGATGTTTTTGGTACCCACTTTGAGAAAAGGGGAATGCCCTGACACAAGCTTCATGTTTACAGTTTCTAAGTGTAATTACCTAAGTTGTTAGCATATGCAGCACCACATTCTGACCTCATTCACAAAGGCTTTGCTGACACCACCTCCCGGCGTGATTTCTGCTTCTTGCTCTCCTAGGAAGCTTCAGAAATGGTGATCTGTATACCATGACAGTTGTACGTAGGACACATAGCAACACCCCTGGACTCATCTCTTCTAAGACTGGAAATAACAAAGAGAACCAAGTCCCAATAAATGTCTGAACCAAGGCTCTGTCTTTTCAATGATCCTTTGAGGAAAAGAAGGCCAGATGTGACGGACAATTATTAGTGAGCAGAAAAATGTGTAATCTGACAGGTTTGGTTTCATGATTGCTACTTGTAAGTCACTTCTTTCCAAGAACAGGGCACTGAACAAATTCACTTCCTAGATACTTGACTTTAAGAAAAGCAATTTAAGGTTTCTTCAAACTTGCAGTTGCTCGGTGCAAAAGGACTTGCTTTAAATGAGAATTTGAGGATTAAGTTAACTCTCTCTAATTGCACAAGGGTTTAATTGGAGGAATCTAAGGTCTTTGCAAAGCAATGAAACAATTGTCAGTGCCAATAAACATAATGGTTATGAGGATCTGGGACTTTGAGATTATCTAGTTAAGGACCCAAAAGAAAATATTTGGAGATTATGTTGCAATCAATGGACATCAAGTTATTCATTTATTCAACAGATATTTATTGAGTGCCTGCAATGGCAGGCACTGTGGCACTGTTGTAAGTGTTTGGATATATCAGTGAACAAAACAGAACAGATCCCTGTCTTATCCCTGAAAGAACTTATATTCTGGTTTAGAGAGAAAAATTATATAGTTTATTAGAAGGTCTTAAATGCTATAGCAAAAAGAAAAAGGAGAGCAGGGTAAGCGGAGACGTGTTAGAGCATGTGGAAGAAGAGGGTGCAGGACTGTAGCATGACATTCTTGAGGAATTATTCATGAAAGTGCTACCTAATATTGCCTTGGAATATTAATGAACTATCCATGTGTTATTCCAGGTCCTCTTAGAAGCAAACCATAAGGATATGGTGATGCATATTTGAGGTAAAGTAAAGGACAGAAAGAAGGAAGAAAAATTGGATGAAAGAGAATGTCTTAGATTGAAATGTAGCTCTAAAAAGTTCAGTAAGGCCATCAGGGATTCATCTAGCTCAGTTCCCCATCAAAGCAGCTCCACATCTGCTTATAAAGGACTACATCCAAAAGACTGAAAGAAGACAAATAAACAATCTAATGAATCATCTCAAGGAATTGAAAAAGGAAGAACAAACCAATCCCAAACCCAGCAGGAGAAAAGAAATAACTAAGGCCAGACCAGAGCTAAATGAAATAAACAAAAAAAGAATAATTACACAGAAGATTAATGAAAAAAAAAAGTTGGTTTGTTGAAAGAGTAAATAAAATCAACAGGCATCTTGCTAGGTTAACCAGAAACAGAAAAGAATGGACTCTAATAAGCTCAATCAGAAATGAAAAAAGAGATATTACAACTGATGCCACAGAAATACAAAATATCATCTCTGAATACTATAAAAGTCTCTATGCACGTAAACTTGAAATTGTTGAGGACATAGACAAATTCTTAGAAACACACAACTTCTGTAATCTCAATCAGGAAGAACTAGAACTTCTGAACAGACCAATATCAAGTAACAAAATTGAAGCAGTAATAAAAACAACCTTCAAACAAAAAAAGTGCTGGACCAGATGGTTTCACACCTGAATTTTACCAGACCTACACAGAACTAGTACTTATACTGAAGAAATTATTTCATAAAATCAAAAAGAAAGGAATCCTCCCCAATTTGTTCTACAATGCCAATATCACCTTGATACCAAAACCAGGAAAGAATACAACAACATTGTGATACACCACATAAATAGAAGCAGAAACAAAGACCATAAGATCCTCTCAATAGACATAGAAAAAGGATTTGACAAAATCCAGCCAGCACCCTTTATAATAAAAACTCTTATCAACATAGGCATAGATAGAACATAACTCAATATTATAAAAGCCATATACAACAAACTCATAGCCAACATCATAGTGAATGGGGAAAAGTTGAGAGCATTCCCCCTTAGATCTGGAACCAGACAAGGTTGCCCACTGTCACCACTTCCGGCTAGGCTAGAACTCCTAGCCAGAAAAATCAGGCAAGTGAAGGAACTCAAGGGTGTCCAAATGAGAAAGAAGAGATCAAATTATTAGTCTTTGATGATGATACGATCTTATATCTAGAAAACCCCAAAGATTCTGCCAAGAGACTCCTATAAATAGAACTGATAAATAAATTCAACAAAGTCTTAGGTTACAAAAGCAATGTACACAAATCAGTAGCATTCTTATAGGCAACAACAGTCAAGCTAAGAATCAAATCAAAGACTCAATACCTTTCACAATAGCATCAAAGAAAATAAAATACTTAGGAATATATTTAACCAAAGAGATGAAAGATTTCTACAGGGGGAACTATGAAACACTGAGGAAGGACATAACAGAGGATGTAAACAAATGAAAAAAAACATATCATGCTCATGGATGAGCAGAATCAGCATTGTTAAAATGTCTATACTATCTAAAGTGATTTATGGATTCAATGCAATCTCAATTAAAATACCAACATGATTTTTTGAAAATCTAGAAAAAATAATACTGTGTTTCATATGGAAACAGAAAAGACCTCATATAGCCATCACAACCTTAAGCAAAAAGAACAAATCAGGAGACATCACTTTATTAGACATCAAGCTATACTACAAGCCTACAGTAACCAAAGCAGCATGGGAGTGACACAAGAACAGAGACATAGACCAATGGATCAGAACAGAGAACCCAGACATAAAACCATCCTCATATTGCCATCTGATCTTTGAAAAAGCAGACAAAAACATACACGGGGGAAAGAATCCCTATTCAATAAATGGTTCTGGGAAAATTGGATAACCACATCTAGAAGACTGAAACAGGATCCACACCTCTCACCACTCACAAAAATTAGTTCAAGATGGATAACCAATGTAAACCTAAGGCATGAAATGATAAGAGTTCTGGAAGAAAATGTTGGAAAAACTCTTATAGGTATTGGCCTAAGCAAAGAATTTATGAAGAATACCCGACAGGCAATCACAGCAATAATAAAAATAAGTAAATGGGACCTGATCAGATTAAAAAGTTTCTGTACACCCAAGGAAATAATCAATAGAACAAAAAGCCTACAGAATGGGAGGAAATATTTGCATGCTAGACATCTGAATAAGGGCTAATAACCAGAATATATAAAGAACTCAAGCAAAACAGCAAGAAAAAATCAACTAACTCCATAAAAAAGTGGGCAAAAGGCATGAACAAAAACTTTTCAAAAGAAGAAAGACTACTTGCTAATACACATATAAAAATGCTCAATGTCTCTAATCATCAGGGAAATGCAAATCAAAACCACAATGAGATATCACCAAACTACAGTGAAAATGGCTTTTATTACAAAGTCCCAAAACAACAGATGCTGACATGGATGCAGAAAGAAAGGAACACATAACTGTTGGTGGTACTACAAACTAGTATAATACAATCTCTATGGAAAGCAGTATGGAGACATCTCAAAGAACTAAAAGTAGACCTACCATTTGATCCAGGAATCCCACCACTGGGTATTTACACAAAGGAAAAAAAATCATTTTATAAAACAGACACTTGCACTAGAATGTTTATTGCAGAACAATTCACAACCACAAAGATGTGGAATCAACCCAAGTGCCCACCAATACATGAATGGATTAATAAAATGTGGTATATGTATACCATGGAATACTTAGCCATAAAAAATGGAGAACTAATACCTTTTGTAACAACCTGGATGGAACTGGGACCATTCTTGTAAGTGAAGTATTGCAAGAATGGAAAAACAAATACCACATGTGCTCACTATTAAACTGGAACTAATTGATCAACACTTATATGCACATATGGAAGTAAAACTCAACAGAAATCAAGTAGGTGGGAAGGAGGAGGAAGGTTTGAGTAAATTCACACCTGGTGGCTACAATGCACACTGTTTGGGTGATGGGCCCACTTATAACATTGATTCAAACTGTACAAAGGCAAGACATGTAACCAAAACATTTGTACCACCATAATATTCTGAAATAATAAAAAATAAATAAATAAATAAAGAAAATTGAATTGTACTTTTAAAAAAAGGAAACGCATATCCCACATACACTCTGGAAAGTGGAAAATTCAGTATTTCTTGAGCATCTAATCTAATATTAATTGAAACATACAAAGTTATCTCAGATTGCTGGAGTTAGAAAAAAATCCTAGAGATAGAACTCTTTATTGTAAAGATGAAAATGCTGGGTTCAGAGTGGTTAAGTAAACTGTCTACAGGTCAAAATATTAATTGTTGGAAGAGTTGGGACTAGATCTCAAATCACATGACTCTCAGTTTCATGAGCTTTTTGCTAAAACAGTGCATTTCTATATATATTAAACATCATTATCAAAGGAATAAATTATCACAGCAGTGAACAATCTAGTTTTGATATCTTAAAAGGAAACAGTCTACTGTATGTTATTGATATTATTGATAAAACAAGTTAGGTCATTTAACAAATTCAGCATTGATCAATGCTTTTCTAGGCAATTAGTTTTAAAGTTAGAAACTGTTTTTAAAAGGTTGGGCAAATAAGGTAAAAGGGATGGAAAGGTACAACCTCTGTAAGAAAGCAGAAATGTCAAGATGAGAACGTGGAAATAAGAGAAGAAGAAACGAAAAGAAATGGTTAAGGATCTCATGACAATTCTTCAGTGTATAAATATATGATTACAGTTTTAGGTGGCAATTTAGCACTTTCCAGGAACACGCAGACAACAAACATACTGAACATTTCTTCCATTGTGCAAACTCAACTCTTAACGAAGACTCATGAACACTATGCCAGATTGCCCTGAGTCACAACTTGGCAGGCATGTGAGGCAAAGCAGTTACACGTCTTCCTCAACTTACTACTTCTCTCCTAAAATAGAGCAGACACCTCACCAGAACGTGAGGCCAAACCCTGGTGCCTGGGTAAGCACTGTTGTACCCAGACTACTGAGGTGAGATACCAGCACTTAGGAGCTTATTATTCTTGCATTACTCATCAGACACCTGCCCCAAAACAGACATTGTTTTGTGAAAAATAAATTTGTTCCTAACATTTTCTCACTAGCTCCACGTGATTGTAGGCATTTTCCTCCAACAGAAAAATTATAATTTGAGCCTATATGTGTAATTAAGACATAAAAATTCAGAATTCTTTTAAACTGAGATGGCATGTAAACTGTGTTGGATATGCAACCTAACAGATCTGGTTATTCATCTTCAGAAGTCAGCAAACTTTTTCTATAAAGGACCAGATAGTAAATATTTTTAGCTTTGCAATATATATGGTCTCTGTCTCAACTATTTAACTCTGCTCTTGTAGTGTTAAAACAGTAATAAACAATACCTAAACAAGTGAACATGGCTGTTTTCCAATAAAATTTTATTTATAAAAATAGGCATCCTGCCAGATACAGGTCATAATTTTGTCTATCCCTGATGTGGAAGCCTACAGATTACAGTACATTAGGAGTTATTTTTTGATTCTTTGGGGGTTTTGACCAGACTCTATACTACCAAAGTATTTAAGAAGCACTATTTGTTAGTGCAAGAACCAGACAGTCTTTCTTGAGGTAAAACCTACACTATATCATGGTGGTGCCCTGTAAAAGAAGATTACCAAATCAGACAACCCTATTTTCCTAAATAAAGGCTAGTCCTTTTCTTTCTCATCTGATAATGAGAATATACGTAATTATCCTTCACCTGAAAAATAGGCTTGGCTATCAATGACCTAGAGGGATCTCTAAGAAGATGTTAACTTCCAAATACATGAATAGAAGCTACTTTGGGATTTATGTCATTGAATAAGAGCTTTCTGAGCTGCATCACTAAGCAAAATACATGTAAATCACGAGTCTAAAGGAGTGCAATGGAGATTGTTGTCAAAAAACTCTGTATAGAGTCAAGCCAAAGCAACTAGAAGGTAAAAAATGTGAGAAAATTCCATTCTGGCAATGTCTTTTATGAATAGAGAAGAACAGGGTACTTTAAAAAATCATTATAGACATTATACACAGTGAAACAACCTTAGGCAGTCAAGGACTTTTTTAAACCTCACAACACATTCTGAGTTTAATGTTTTTTTCTTTTAATAGTATCTTTTCTTAGCAGCATTGTTAACAGTGCTTTTGCTGTTTCAGTCCTAGTGTATTTCCAAAACACTAGGAAGAGTACTTTTTAAAAAAGTAGTGGAACATGATGTTTCAAAAGATAATTTAGTACACTCAAAACTGAGGAATTCTGGGAAAGTAAAGAATTCAAGAAAAATAGCTCTCCTTATCATAGAGGAAATCAGCTCTTCAGTGTTCACTTGGTTATATTGCCAATTGGTAGAGATGTTCCAAGTAATAAGTTATTTTTTTATCTGAAGTCATTTTTTATTAATATAATTGTACTTCTTAGACTCTATCAACAGTGGATCAGCACATGTTTAAAAATACAAAGAAACACACTCACACACACAAAAAATCCACACCCTAGTCATTCATTCCCTCCAAAATCAAACCAAAGAGATCATCAAATCCTGTCAATTCTCACAGCTAAACCTCTGAAATCAATTTTAAATCCAGTCACTCTTCAGTCTTCATTAGTCACATTCCAGACTAAGCCAGGGCTTCTCAAACTTTAGTGTGCATCAGAACCATATTGCGGGGCCTCACCCCAGATTTGATCAGCAGGCCTGGGTAGGGCTCGATAAATTGCATTTCTCACAAGATCTTGGTGATGCTGATGCTGCTGGTCTTCAGATTACACTGAGTAGCACTTGTCTGAACGACCATCATCTCTTACATGGATTACTCACATGGCAGCAAAAATGATCTTTGTAAAATGAAATATTCATCACGTGACTTTCCTGCTTGCTACACTTGGACTGGATTTAGCTAACCCCCAATAGCATGAGCATGGTCTACAACCCCATGTGACCTGACTCTGTCTATTTTCTCACTCCCATGTGATACCTGGCTGTTTTTCCTCCAGCTACATTGGCCTTCTCTCCATTTCTCAAATGAGAGAATTTCTCCCAGGACCTTTGCACATGTGGCTCTCTTTGCCTAGAGTACTTTCACACTTTCCTGCATGTAGTCAATTCTATTCACCATTCAAAATTCAACTCAAATATCACTTCTTTGAGGTAGCCTTCCTTTGTACCCTGTATGTGTTAGATTCCCCTGTTATTCCCTATCATGGCCACCTGCAACTTTCTTTCAAACTACCTAACAGGTTTGTGTGATTATTTGATCAGACCTTCTCCCTTTTTAAACTGTAAGGTACAAGAGGGCAAGGACTATGTCTTCTTTTTTCTTATACTCTCTCATGTGCAAAACAAAGTGCCTGGGCCAAATTTAGCAAGTGCTCTAACATCTGTGTTCAAAGAGTGAAATAAATTATTGTAAGATGAATTCAAACTTTGGTTTGAATACTGTTAGTTGCAAGAGTGATAGCTAACATTTACTGAGCACACACAATGTCAGACACGGGGCAAAGCACTTTATAAACAATATTACATTTAAGTTTATGAAGCAGGTGTTATTACTGTTATTGCTATCTTACAGAAGAGAAAACTGAGGTTCAGGAAGTTGAAGTAAATTGCCCAAAATCACATAGTTCATAAATGATGGAAGCTTTTCTTGCCAGGTAGATTTAAAGCTAGACTCAGAGAATCATTACAAGCATTTATGTGGTTCTTTATATGTTCTATAGCTTACTTACTTTATCTGATTCTCTGTACAGCTTAAAGAAATCAATAACTCTGCTTGTCTTTTACAGGCAAGATTAGATATTGCAGGGTTAAATGGCTTAGCTAAGATCACAAAAGCATGTTAGTGACTGCAAGAACTCAAACTTGGTCTTCACACACAAAGGTCTTAATTTTTTCCGCTTCATCACACTGGGAAGGGTAAAAATTGCTTTTTTATAATAAGATGATTTTTACTACATTTTTTCCCTCAAATATACACCTGAAATCATGAATTCATTTGAACATTCTGCCAAGTTGCTTAAGACCAACAATTGGACTCTCAGCCTTGAGAGATATATCACATGTCAGAGTTTCTAGGTAGAGCAAAAATACTTCTCTCCACATTTGGAATGGTCTCATTGTCTCTAGCATCACACACAGGGACTTCTGGGTTGTGTGCAAGTTGCTGGCATCAGCTGCATTCTCTGGTGGCTGTCTTTCCAGTTGCTTCCCCATAGCTTTTTCTATCCAGCATGCTCTGGGGTGACACTCACTTCTCTTGGATGGCTTATTTGTTCATCTCTTTTGTGACTGCATTGGCCCAACCTCCCAGAGGCAGCTATGATAGACGGGACTAAGGCAGAGCAGAAGGATGTCAACGAATAATCCTTCAGACTCCAATCCCACATTCTTGAATTAAAATGCCTCAGAATTTTAACCCGGTTACTTCCCATGCAAACAGATGTTAGATTATCAAGCCAGCAAAAACTCCAGAACACCAATTTCGCTATCTGTGTCAGATAAAGAATTGAAAGGGGTTCACTAAGCAGAAAAGAAGAAAATATCCTAGTAATGGAACCAATGTCCAAAAATATAAAGAAAAGGGGGGAATGAGGTCAGAGGTCTGAAGGTATTTGGGAGGAAAGGTAACCATAACTTTACAGAAAAGCAAAACTGGTTTACAGGAGAGTGTAGAGATAGATTCATATAGCATCTCAAGGCTATTCTAACGTGGAAGCAGTACAGAGCCTCAACTGAATCAGCAATACAAGCATTTCCACTCATTTTCCCATTCAGCAAATGTATTTATTATGTACCAGGGACTGTTTTAGGTACTGCAGATATCAAGATTAATACAGTACCAATGCCACCATGCATGGGAGAGAGAGACATGTAAAGAGAAAATTAAAACACAGGGTGGTACCCATTATAAAGAATGGAAGCAGCATATGAAACAGAAGGTCATAGTTGAAGGTCTCACAGATGAGATAGGCTTGAATTGAGTCTTGATGGTTTTATTAGCTTAATGTGAGGGTGGGAGTTGAGGATGAGGAGTGGCATTCCTGGCAGGGGGAACAGCAAGTACAAAGGCATGAGGCAAGTTAGAACATAGAGCATTAAAATAGCCCACAAAACTATAAAATAATTAGTTGGGCAGAAGTATGAGGTGTGCTGAAGTGGAGAATGAAGAGAGAAAGGAGGATGGAAAATGGGAAGGAAGAATTTAAAGAGGGAGAATGTAGACTGGGACTAGCTCAGGAGTGGCTTTCTATGCCAGACTGGAGAGTTTCCATTTATCCTGAAAGGCAATGAGGAACCACTGACAGCTCTGTCATAGGAAAGGCCCATGATCTGATAGACACTGTAGGAAGATGGCTTTGGAGGCTGTGAGGAGAAAGGATTTGAGGGGCAGGACTGGAGACTGGTTTATAGGTTAAGATGAATTGTTGCAAGTCTGGACCAAAATTATGAGGGTCTGAACTAAGGCAGTGTCAGGAAGGATGAATCTTTGGTGCCAGTAATTGTGTGAATTTGGTGGATGACAAGGAGTAAAGGCTCAGAGTTACCTAAGGGCCAGGCATCAGATTCCAGGCATCTCAATGTGAGGTTCTAAGGATCTGGCACTCTTGGAAATGGGAATAGGCTGCAGTGATGCAGGACCCATGGTCAGGAAGGCCCCATGTTTTCATTCAGTGCTCTGCTGGTGCTGTCTTGAAATCCTTAGAAATTTTTTTTTTGCAAAGAAATCTGCATTTTCATTTTGCAACGGGTCTGCAAATTACTTGGCTGGCCCTGATAATATGTGCCAAACAACAGTTATCTCATTTCGCCCTTTAACAGATATCTATAAGGATGACATTATATCTCTCTTTTAGAGAAGATTAAGATGAGGCTCAAAGAAGCAACGTCATGTAACTAGGGTACACACTTACTGAGTTGTAGAGAGCTGAGATTCCACTCTAACCCTTTCAAACTATTGCTTTTTTTTTTTTTTTTGAGACAGAGTCTCACTTTGTTACAACACAAGCAAAAGGCAAAAAGCATAGTACGCAGAGCTTGGTCCACAATGAACACTTAGTAAATGCTAGCTATAACTATTTTATGAAGCTGCCTGTGCTAAGTCAGGAAAGTGCCAAGGCTGACTTTGAATAAGTGGAAGTACGGAGGATTTTAGTTAGGCAGTAACAGTGAATGCTAAATCTCGGCAGGACAGGCCAAGCTCAGCAGTTTCTGATAATGCACTGCCGCCTGATCTCCACTCCTGTCTCACTTCATTTTGATCCTGGCTGGAGAGCGTGGGCCAGTGAAAAGCACTTCAGTAACCAGAGTGACGTAAAACCCCTGCTCATTGATTAAACAATGCAACTTTAACCATGGCCACAGAAAAAGAACAGGCTCTCTCTTAGAATGGCTTGTTCAGATATATGAGAAGTAGACCAGGAAAGCTGCCTATAAGTACAAAACTTGAATATATGCAGGCAGAAAGATAAACTGCAAGGCAGACTTTTCAAGCAGCCTGCATGTACTACTTTCAGCACACGCTCTTTCTGAGCCCTTTGCCTTCCTGCTACAATGACTTTGAAGTTGTTTTCTGTATATGCATTTCTGAGAGTCACCTCTTGAATGCAAAAGACACAGGAGAGATGTAGAAAATTTTAACCTCCTATTAAGGCTGGAGAATCATAGTATTGGAGAATCATCATAAAATATTCAACAAAAACATAAAGAACAATGCATGTTTTCTGTTGAGGGCATGCAAAGTCTTGGGTAAAGCCTCAGAGGAATCAGACTGAAGAAAGCAACTATGCGTAGTAACAATAATCTGACTCATAGGTCACCAGGTTTAGGAAACATGGTAATTGCTTGGTGTCCCTACTGACTTTATGAAGACTACACATTTTACAAGCATCAGAATCAAATTCTCTCCTGCCTCTTTCCACACACACGTACACACACACACACACACACACACACACACACACACTCACACAGCAAATGTGTTTCTACAAATCTGGATATTGAGGTTGTATGACGTGGCTGTACATTCTTTGACAATCTTCTTATGAAGAAGTGGAGTACAAGTCTCTTTCCCATGAATCTGGGTGGACTTGTGGCTGCTCCAGTCAGTGGTGGTTATGCTATGTGACTTCCTAGATGAGGTCACAAAAGGTCTTATAGCTTCTGCCTGGTTCATGGAACACTAGACTACCAGACAAATGACTACCCAGAGACTTCCATGCTAAAGAGGCCATGGATAGGCATTTCTGTTGATTGTTCCAACTGATCCCAGCCTTCTAAGATACCAGACATGACTGAAACCATTCCAGACTCTTCAAACTAATGTATCTCTCTGCTGAACATCACCAAACAGCCAACCTCTACTAACTCTGTATGGAAAAAGAGTCAGCCACTCAAGCCCAGCCTAAATTTCTGATCCACAAAATGGTAAGCTATAATAATTGCTATTAAGTTCTAAGGTAGTTGGTTACACACAATAGATAACTGCAGCACTAGATAAACTGTGTCATGTTTCCTTGACTCTGCCACTCTGTGAGTAAGAACATGATGATATCCATTTCACAGGAAAAAGTTTCTGTCTCATTTTCAATTGTTTTTCAGGAAACCAAGCCCCCTGGGCTCTTCACAAATACTTCTAAAATCCAGAAGAAATGTCTTCACAATATAGTCCTCTTGGTTTTCAATGAAGCAAAAATCTAAGTTTTGCATTGTTCTCCTGGTCATGTGGATGTTTTCATTTATTGCCAATCCACCAGCCCTTGTAAGACTGATATCCACGGTGCTGAAGACTTCCTGTTCTCAACAGCTTGAAGAGATATTTATGAAAAATATTGCACTTTCCATTGTATTGATTTTGTCTTAGCTTGGACTATGGTTTGAATCCACAAGAGGGCTAGGTGGGAAAATGATCTTGTTTTGCTAATAATGATCTTTCTTTCCTCTCCAGGTCTCACTTAACCTTAGGATAAAACATCTTTTTTGTGTATAATCTCAAGCCTTGTTTCTCTAGCTCTTGTTGAAACCGATTCCTGGCTGGCTTCCTCATAGTTCCTCAGATGTGGTGAAATTCTAAAGCAACTGCAAGTGATGCCCATGCTAGGAACTCTTGTATCCACAGAAAACACTCATTTAGATACTACACTTTCCATTAAAAAGCACATTCTTGCTTATCATTTATTACATGGGTGGTCATGATACTGTTTGCTCTGAAATTTGCATCTTACATGAAACCATTCTATATGCAATTCTGCAAGCCCATTTCTTAACAGTCAAATGGGGTAGGCACATATGCTACATATTTAAAATGTTTATTTTGAGACTACTCTGACATTCTAAAACCCCAAGGCTTTGTTTCTTTTCCTATATCGTGTTCCAATTCTGAAATTCCTAGAGGGGATAAGCAATTATTCTAAAAATTGTCCACAGCATCATATTGAATAACTGAGCATAAAAGAACTTGCTAGGAATATCTTATATATAAACTTAGTGTTGAAAAACAATAATGGAGGTAAAAGACGTGTACACTGAAAACCATAAGATATTGATGGAAGCAATTGAAGAGGACACAAATAACTGCAAAGATATTCCAAGCTATGCATTGGAAGAATTAATATTGCTAAAATGTCCCTACTACCTAAAGCAATATATATTTAATAGCTTCAATGCAATTCCTATCAAAATCTCAATGACATATTCACAAAAACAGAAATAAATCCTAAAATTCATATGGAACCACAAAAGAACCCAACTAGACAAAGCAATTCTGAGGGGAAAAAAAAAAAAGTAAAAACAAAGCTGGAGGAATCACACTTCCTGATTTAAAATTACATTACAAAGTTGTAGCAATCAAAACAGTATGTACAAGCATAAAAACAGACAAATAGACAGTGAAACAGAACAGACCGCCCCCCCCCAATAAATCTAAATATATCAGTGGCCAACTAATTTTTGAAAAGGGCAAGTACCAAAAAGACATAATGGGAAAAACTCTCTTCAATACATGGTCCTGGAAAAACTGGATTTCTATATGAAGAAGGATGATTGTCTTACACCATACATAAAATATAACATGAAATAAATTAAAGACATAAACATAAGACCTGAGACCATAAAACGCTTAAAAGAAAACACAGGTGAACAGATCCTTGATATTGGCCTTGGCAATGATTTCTTGGATATCACACCAAAAGCTCAGGCTGTAAAAGCAAAAATAAATAAATGGCACTACAACAAACTGAAAGTCTTCTGACCAGCAAAGAAAACAGGCAACAAAATGAAAAGGCAATCTATAAATTGGAGGAAAAATTGCAAACCATATATCAGATAAGGAATTAATATCCAAGATTTATAAAAAACTCATACAATTCAATAGCAAGAAAACATACAAACCAAATTTAAAATAGGGAAAGGATTTGAATAGACATTTCTCCAAAGATGACATACAAATGGCCAACAGATATATAAAAAGGTGCTCAACATCACTAATCCTCACGGAAACACAAATTAAAACTGCTATGAGATACCACCTCACACCTGTTAGATAGCTATTATCAAAATGACATAAGATAACAAATGTTGGTGAGGGTGTAGAGAGAAAGGAACCCTTGTACACTGTTGGTAGGAATGTAGATTGGTGCAGCCATTATAGAAAACAGTATGGAAGTTCCTGAAGAAATTAAAAACAGAACTACCATATAACTCAGCAATCCCTCTTCTGGGTATATAATCAATAAAAATGAAATCACCACCTCATAAAGATACCTGTACCCTGTATTCACATGTTCACTGCAATGCTATTCACAATAGCCAAGATATAAAAACAACTTAGGTGTCCATCAATAAGTAAATGGATAGAGAAACTGTGCTGAACATACATGGACTATTATTTAGCCTTTAAAATGAAGGGTAGATTTCCATTTGTCACAACATGGGGATGGACCTGGAGGACATTATGGTAAGTGAAATAAGCCAGCTAAAATACCCAGGAATATACTTAACCAAGGAGGTGAAAGATATCTACAAAAAGAACTATGAAACACTGAGGAGATAAATTGAAGATAACACAAACAAATGGAAAAACGTATCTTGCCCATGGATTGGTAGAATCAACATTGTTAAAATTTCAAAAACCCAAAGTGATTTTATAGACTCAATGCAATCCCCACAAAAATACCAATATCATATTTCACAGATCTACAAAAAAATAATTCTGTGCTTTGTTGGAACTAGAAAAGACCGCAAACAGCCAAAGCAATCTTCAGCCAAAAGAACAAATCTGGGGGCATCACATTATCAAACTTCAAACTATGCTATGAAGCTGTAGTATCCCAAACAGCATGGCACTGGCACAAAAATAGAGACATATGGAAGAGAACAGAGAACCCAGATATAGAACCATCCACATACAGCCAACTGATCTTTGAAAAAGAGGGCAACAATATACGCTGGGAAAAAGAAGCCCTATTCAATAAACGCTACTGGGTGAATTGGATAGCCACATGCAGAAGAATAAAACAGGATCCATATCTCTCATCTCTCACAAAAATTAATTCAAGATGGATAAAAGACTTAAATGTAAGGCATAAAACCATAAGAACGCTAAAAGAAAATGTTGGAAATCTCTACTAGATATCAGCCTACACAAAGAATTTATGAAGACCCCAATGGCAATCACAGCAACAACACTATATTGGAGTCTAATCCCCATTACCTCAGAATGTGACCTTATTTGGAGATACGATCTTTACAGAGGTAATCAAGTTAAAAGGAGGTCATTAGGGTAGGGCTTAATCCAATGTATCCTTACAAAAAGGGAGAATTTGGATATAGCCACTCATATAAGGGGAACACTCTGTGAAGATAAATACACAGATCAGGGTAATGCTTCCAAAAGCCAAGGATGTCAAAGATTGCCAGCAAACCACCAGAAGTAGGGTGAGGGCATGGAACAGATTCTCCTTCCTCACAGCCCTCAGAAGGGACCAACTCAGCTGCCACCTGGATTTTGGCCTTCTGGGCTCCATAACTGTGAAACAATAAATTTCTGTTGTTTAAGCCCCTCAGGTTGTGGTACTTCATAATGATAGTCCTAACAAGCTAATGCATCAGGACAATAATTTTTTTTTCAAAATTGACAATATCATTTTAATTTCCTCCTTAAATCTTTATTCTCTAGGTTCTTTTCCCCAGAAAAGGGAAGTGATGGCATTGAACCTATTTAATATAAAAATGGGCTTGAAAGATAAGCTTTCTGTCGAGAGGCTATGTTAAGGAAAACATTCAAAAGTTGGAACTGGTGGATCCAATCATGGTGGTCTTCCGTGATAGAGAGAAGACACAACTTGCTGACATTATAAAGTTCAGCCAAAAAGCCAGAGTCAGGAAGGAAACAAACAAGACATGACATAGTAGCTTGTCCATTCTCACTTTGAAGGATGATGAGAAAGAACAGAGAAACCGGGGGTAATCTCCCCACTGCAGAGTTTCATAGCTCTGAGGCATGGAGAAGCTGTGTTGGATAGTTTTTAGAAACACTGAAGGCAGAAAGGACCTTTCTCCTTCTTCCCCATTTGGGACTCTTGAGAAAAACTGCTTGTCAGGCTAACTTTGCCACTATAAAGCTAACTTCTCTACTTTTGAGGAGAGGCAGTAGCATAAATGGGTGCTTGTGTTTATTTGCTCCAAGGCTCCCTTTGCTTCTATGTGTGAGGGATGAGCGTGCTCACCTATTCCTCTCTCGAGGCAAGGGACGAAGAGGGTAGAGAATAAATTGTGAATGCCTTGACCAGTGTCATCATAAAGAAGGAGGTAAAAATTGATAGGATCTATAGTGACTGCAGGACATAAAGGGAAGGGAAAGGAAGTAATATAGCACCACTAGCCACAAAACTCAGCTGTAAATGCCTAAGGGGTACACTAGACAGATGGGCCAGGCATGAAACAGTAAACAACCAAGGGGCTTGAGTGGTCCCTTTCTACACCATGCCTTGAGTTCAGAAAAACCTCTCACACTCCAGCCATTCAAATGGAAATTTAGGGAGAAAATAAAGAAAAGAAGGCGACTCTTAGAGATAGCGCTTATATGGCCAATGCAATTGTACATTGTCTAAAGATATTGTTTAAAACACTACATGAAAAGACAGCAATGGTAGCAGAATATTCATTTTTGAAACATTTCCAATCCTTTCACAAAATTAAAATAACTAACACAGCAAAATTAGAAGTCTACAAAAGACAATTTTGTGGGACACAAGACAATGTACCTCCATAAATATCACAATACAGGATGATGGGGCAAAACCAACTAAGAAGCTAAAACCTTGCATGAATAGCAGCTATGTAGAAAAAATAGAGTAGAAAAAAAAAGGATTCTCATAGCCCTAGGAGCTTCGGACCTTATAAATCAACACCAGATACCCACTCCCAAGAGAAGAAATCCTCTTGGAATGGAAGGTTCCATAGACAGATCTGAAAACAATTAAAACTGCAAGGGAGCTTCACAGTCTCCAACTTGAAGGTGGGTGCAAAAGGGCTACAGCAAGGATGGTGTTGCGACTACCTGGATTTCAGTGCTCTCAGAAAATCCAGCAGAAATTCTGTCTTGGATAAAACTCACCGCTGAGAAAAAACTCTGGAACCAGAACCCTATTTAATCAGAGCAGTAAAATCAGAGTAAAGAAAGGGAAAGAGTCAAATACTAGCACAGGAGAGGCCCATACTAGGACAGCAGACCTAGCTCAGAAAGCAGGGAAGGTGTAGCTATACAGAGAAGTCATTTCTAAAAAATAGTTTTTAGTAATGGCACTAGGACACTTAGAGCCATAGATTTAGGAAAGCCTCCTAAGCACACTTCTGTTGTCTACATTCTCCTAAAAGTCAAGAAAAACACATCTTATTTAAACATGACAACAGAAAAGGGTGAAAGAAAAGATAAAGAGAAACGTTATCTGAATAATATACTTATAGAAGGTAAAAACCCACTCAAAATATTCTATAAAGCACACAAAAATCAAATATTTCAAAATGAAGCAAAAATAATTAAGAAAAGAACATAAACTCTGAAAGTTGACTTAGAAAGCCTCATAAATAATGTGACTAGGTGTTATGGACTGAATTGTGTCCCCTCAAAATTTTTATGTTAAAGTCCTAACCCCATTACCCAGAATATAACAGCATTTGGAGATAGGCTTTAAGAGGTAATTAATTTAAAATGAGATCATATGGGTAGGCCTTGGCCATGTAAGATATGATGATGTCCTTATAAGAAGAGGACTTCTGCAGGATATACATTGTTCTGCAAGGTGCAAAGCAGTGTGTAAAGTATGCTATGTGTAATAAAAGGGAGAAACCACAGAGACACATGTATTGCTCTTATTTAAAAATAATGAGACAATAAACAGAAAATTTAAACAATGATTATCCTTAGTTAGGGTAGCCACATATTTATTTGCCCAGAATGGCCCTGGTTAATGCATTTTATATATCAACAAAAGTGGATGGGACTGCTTTGTGAAAAGGTATATTAAGGGTACCTATTTCTGACATACAGGTAGACCCTGGACTATGTAGAAAGAGAACAAGAAACGATAAATATTAGGTCCTAAACATAAAAGTGTAAAATATTTCTATCTCCATTTTAAACAGAAAGAAGTTTGCATATTATGTCTATCTTTCAAATAATTACATAAGTAAAACCCTTATTCTTTCTCTATATTGGTTTCCTCACCTATCATATGACAATAACAACAGTATCTTTCTTAGAATTATCCTAGGACTAAATGGGCTAATATTAATATAAGTAAAAGTTAAGTGTGTTGAAAAGTTCCTAGCACATAGTGTTATGTACATGTTAGCTTTTATTATACTTCTAGTTTTTGCTACTATTGATTTATTAAAAGATTATACTCTCTCTGATAACTATTTTATATTTTACGAAGTGTGTGTGTGTGTGTGTGTGTGTGTGCGTGTGCATGGCCATGCATGTTTCTAAGTGTCTATTTTCTATTTATTGCCTAGAGGAAACCAGAATACCACAGAAAGGAGCATAACTTCACATTATATTGGAGCAGAGATAAGAAAAGAAATCAGACAGATGTGGACTATTTTTTCAAATCCCTTTACGGGTTTATTTTGAGCCAAATTACTCTGCATTTTGAGATGAGATCTGCTAGAGAATGCTATGTCCCACACTTTTCCCTGGTCAGGAGAGGAGGACAGATCCTCAGGAAACCACAACTATAGGGGGTAGAGAATAGATTTGCCTAAAGAAGATGGAGGTATTCAATCAGTAAAGTATGGAAGAAAGGGCCGTCTTTACAGTGGAATGGAGAGGGGCAAAAGAGAAGACTTCAAAACTTGAAGCAAGGCCAGGAACAGAGGTTCTGTGAAGTAGACAAAGCCAGTGAAGGATTTCCAACTTTTATTTTCCTTTGGACTCAATCAGCAGGCATATCTGCCATCCTGTTCTGAGTGTGCTTCCCTTTATAGGACTTATTATACATCCTAAACTTTTAGTATACTCTGCTCCACAACCTTGGGTTAGGTTATTGGAATTACAGGCTTGGGCAGGAAGAGAAAGGGCAGCCTTTTCCCCATCACTTTTTCCAAGAAGTCAGGAGAACAATAGCAACATTAAGGAACGAATAGGCAAAACAGAACGATCAAAGAATGTTAAAATGTATCTGGGGAGGATGAGACAAGCATCCATGTTCTAAAGCATACTAAAAGAAAATGACCCTTGAAGGAGGGAAGGAAGACCCTCGAAGTCAGAAGCACATCTTTTAAAATCAGAAACCCAGACATCTTGTAAAGTATCCAGATGTCCCTCCAATATTCAATTTCAATTCCCTTCAGCAAACATTTACTAAGAAACTACCATCTGATGAACACTGCTTGAGACTCAAGGCTCCAGGCATTGGGAGTGTGGAAGTAACTAACACACGACCTCCGCCTTCAAAAGCTCACAAGTGCATGCACAGACAGATATTTATATAAATAGCTATAATGCAGCATGATTAGTCTAGGGTGGATGGCAATTTTCACTCACTCATAACTGGATCAATTAGTTGGCTCAGAATATCAGACAATTCCCCGTGGTGACTGGCTTACAGGGGACTGGTGCCTTTAATGATTTCCATCCGAGTGCATCCAAGGCTGAAGGCATCTTATAAAAAACTGGGTGGGCTCAGGAAATTCTTTTGGGTGTTGGCTCCCACCCCATGCTCTATACTTTCTACCTATCTAGCCTCCAAAATCTCCACTTTTTGGTATTCACATCTAGATTCTTCTCCTTGGCCTGGACCTTTCTCAGTGGTGCCACTTTTGGCTATTTTGAAAAGGCTTAAAAAGGAAAATATTCAAATGGATTTGGAGTGACCTATTCAAGGCTCCTATCTTAAGAAGGACGAATCTGCAGTCAGTGCATATTTTAAACAAAGGCTATACTTTCCCCTTTGTTCCACTGGATGGCAGTTTTATCACTCCTTGCCAGTCTCCATTCTCAGTGACAGCCTCCATTTTCTTTTATCTTAGGCCCTCATTTCAATGATCATGGTATAATTACACAGAGCTGGAATTCTCTTGTTTTATCATATTTGCTAGGTAGGCCTTATCTATTGACACACAATGGTCTGAATAGTGTTCTTGGTGCTAAAGAACTGAGGTATCTTGTCCCAAAGGGATGTTCTCCAATAGTTCAGCACTATTGTATCCAAAACCCACATGATCAGGGAATGCCCTCCAAGGACAAATAACTTACAAAAGTGAATGAAATTTCCATGTGCAGGCTCTTTTTTTCTTCCTGACATTGACCTCAATACCCCAAAGTAATGAGAGTAAAATATAGAGGCCAGGGATGCTGCCAAGAATCTATACTGCACAGGACAGCCACCCACCACAAAGAATTACTGGCCCAAAAGTCAATAGTGACAAGGCTGAGATACGCTGAGGGACAGTACAATTTAAATGTTGTCACATAAAGTCCCCAAAATATAGTGACTCAAACAAGATAGAAATGTATTTGTTTTTGTGTGGGGTGGAAAGGTGGATCTGTAACAATCCCAGGAACCCCAGGTTCCTTCTATTTTGTTGCTCTGCATTCCACTACGATGTTGTCCTTGTCAAATGGTTGAAGTTGGATTTCCAGTCTTGCCTTAACTTTTTAATCCGTATGTATTAGTTTGCTAGAGCTGCCATAGCAAAATATCACAGACTGCATAGGTTAATCACCAGAAATTTGCATTCTCACAGTTCTGGAGACTAGAAGTCCAAGATCAAGGTTCTGGCACGTTTGGTTTCTCCCAAGGCCTCACTCTTTGGCGTGCAGACAGCTGTCTTCTTGCCATATTTTCACCTAGTCTTTCCTCTGTGTGTTCACATACTTGGTGCCTCTTTTTCATTTTATAAGGACACTAGTTATATTGGTTTAGGTTCTCACCCCTATGACTCCATTGAACCTTAATTACTTCTTTAAAGCCCTGTTTCCAAATACATCATGTAGGAGGTTATGGCTTCAATATGTGAATTTTGGTGGGATACAAAAAAGGAAGGAAAGATATTAGAGAAAAAAAATAATTTCACTTCAGGATTTTACCTAGAAGTTACATAAATCATTCTTTTTCATATATCATGGTCTATGACACAAGCACAACCTAACTGCAAAGAAGGCTGGGAAATACATTTTCCAGCTTGGTAGCAATGTACCCAGCTAAAAGGGTTGTATTACTGTAAGGAAAAGGAAAGCTATTCAAGAAAAAGGGAGAATTTTGGATACTGGGAAACTGATGATTTGTTCTAAATTTTTGATTCAGCATTTCTCCTATGCACTATCTCTTGGATTCGCTCAAACTACCAGGGTCCATTGGCCAGTGATATCTATTCCTACATGAGATTCAAGAACTGCAGACACCATATCCATTTCTAGACTTTTTTCTTTTCTTTTTTTCATTTATTTATTTATTTTTTATTTTTTAGTTCTTTTAATTTAGAAGAGAGTCACTAAACTGTAGCCACAAAAAATACTTAGTATTTCCCCAGTGGCAGTTTTGATTCCAGGCAAAAGACATCATGTGTCGTATGCTTTGTCTTTAGAATTTAAGAGAATAGTGAGAAAGGCTCTGTGGCCAGGGAGGTGGAAGAGAAAATGCATATGCCGATGTCCTTTAAATTAGCTTCCTTTTTTGCCAGGGAACACTTGGATCTCTATCCTTAATGACTAGAATTGAGATGTGGTTGTTTAAAGGCATAAAATTTGGAAAATATCCCTGGATAAAAGTTGCTAATATATCAACAACTATTATATATAATATATATTTTCAGAATCACAATAATGTAATAGTAATACACTTTATTCTAACATATATTAACTCAGTTAATGCATTGACATCGAATGGTTATAATTCTAATTCTAAATTTCCAGGCACTTTATGCTGCAAATGGCTAAAACAAGGCCATCATCCAAGTCATTTGTGGAACTTCTATAATAGACTGTACTGATGTGAAATGCCATTAAGCCTTAATGAGAGTTACGGAGCAACTACTGAGCCGAAAGGAGGCGACCTCTCACAACTCTCCAGCGAGCACCAAAGAAAGCCAACTCACCGTTCTTCTTGTAGAACATAATTTCTCCTTTGAATTCTGTTTTTTCCTCCAGTGAATTTTCTATTTGAAGCATCAATTGCTCATTGGTTTCAACCCCAAACAGGAACTTGCAGCTGCAACTCTTCTGCATGACTTCAGTGCGGGCAAATCCAGCAAGTTCACAGAAGCCATCAGAACAATAGACTATGGGGAAACCCTTAGCCACCTGGGCATTGGCAAGGATGAAGTTGCTATCTGTAGGAAAACAAGGAGAAGATGCTCATCAACTAAACAAGTGTGAGAAACTTTTTGTAAAGCACAATTTCAGTATAAAATTATAAGCACCTGTGTCTAGCTAACTCTTAAATTCATGTCCTGATGTGCTGCTGTGGGAAAGAGACACTCCAAAACATTAAATGGCATTGACCAGCAGAAGTATGTCTTGAGCTCTGACTTTGGCTTGCATTTTGCAACACACTGTGTTTCCTCCACAGTGTTCACTGGCCTGCTTTGAGGCGCTTATCGTCTGGCTGGCAGTAAGCAATGATGCCTTTGATCATGGCTTCTTGTTCATACCCAGAATCTGCCATGTAATGTATAGGTGAACTTGGAAGTTACTCAAGCACTCTAAACCTATTTCCCTAGATTTCATTGCCCCTAAAAGCAGATCCTAAGACTGGTTTATTTGGGAGGTGATTCTAGGAACAAAGCAAGTAGGAGATTGAAATACAGAAGGGAGGAAAGGTAATGAAGGGTGAGTTAAAAAGGGGTTGATTGCTATGGACAACACACAAGTATCTTAGACGTGACTGTGGGGAACACACCTTAAGATTTTCCCACTAAGGGGAGAGAAAGCAGAAGTATTTATCCACCAAAGTCCATACTTCATTCGCTAAACGTCACTCTTGGAGTGTCAATGTGTTGGCACTTCTGACCTACCCACTTGGGTTAAGCACATTCTCCAGAGATCATTAGGGCAGCAAGGTGTCAGAAGCCATTGGTATATAAGGAAATAGTCTACACATGATTTCAAGGTAAGTCAAGGTAATATTGACAGTGCATTGACCAGTATGCTACAAAGATAATGACATTACTTACTTTATAAGTGTGTTTTAGGAATTAACGAGATAATGCATATTATGTATTTAGCAAAGTGTCTGGCACAAATAAGTACTCATGACCACAAATTTTTTAATTCATAAAAAATTATTGAGTGTTATTCACATCTTTATGATTATTTTATTAACAAATAAGAATTAGAAGGCAATCAGAACTGGTATATTATTATTAAATGCTTAGAGATAACCCATGGAGGACACAGACTGAGAATCAATATTCAAAGAAGTTTCCTGAAGGATGAATTTTTTGAGATCTAGTTTGGAAGATGGATGCAATGTTTATAAGAAAAAAGTTACATATTAGATATGGGGTTTAAGATAAAACATTTATAAAATGTGTTGTTGGGTGACTTTTAGGTTCAGATGAATTACAGACTATTATTAAATCACTCATTCATTCACACAAGAAACAAATGTTGGACATGTCAGCATATCAGTAGTACTAGAGGCTGGGATTTTTAAAATGATAAAAATAAAAATGGGAAGAACTACAGGATAAGCTGTTAAATAAAAAAAGCAAGATTTAATATTATACATTATTACATGAATCATTTATCCAGAATACATATATGAATATGTATACATATACCAAATATGAAATGTTTCTGTTTATCTAAAAATAAATGAAATAACTGGTAAATGTGGTTGTCTCTAGAGAAAGCAACTAAAGACAGGTGAGAGGAATGCTTATTTTCCCCATATATCCCACTATACCTTTTGAATTTTATACCATATGCTTTATATATTGCCTATTCAAAAATAGTATGTTTAATAGAGTTTGCAGCAGATAACTTATCTCACATGCTACGAGGAAAAAGAACTTTAGCTACTTCTTGATGACCAGCAGGACAAGCATCAAATATCTTTTCCATCAGTTTCCTTATCTCCTTTTAAACTTCTGTTTGTTTCCAAATATAGTCCATCACCAGCTGGCAGAAACAAGTCCACTCTACTCAGCTTTGCTCCGATCAGTTCCTAACCCCAAGAGTACCAACTGTAGCACAAACATGTGCATCCTGCCTCTAGTGAGCTGGCTCTTCCACCCTCCCAGTCACTCTTTCCCTCTGAAAGCCAGAGCTAGAGACTTGCATTGGGAAATCTTCAATTATACATTGTTTTGAAGCCCTGGGAGCAAATTAGATCACTCCAGACTAACAGTTAATTCTCTCACACTTTGCAGAATCATTTATTGACTGTATATTATGTATTGGACCTTGTCCCAGGTATGGATGCCAAAAAGGTTTATTATATGTGGTTGGTCCCTGTCCTTAAAGATCACAGTCATGAACCTATGAGAGTCTCCAGTGATGTCCAGAGGGGAGCACCCTCCTATTGGCTTTGTGGTCTCAGTCTTATCAACTCCACACAGTTTTGGGTCACCCTCTAACCATAGTGTATATCTCTTTCTCTCTCCATTTTAAAATGTTGGGTAGGAGATTGATTGAAAAATGCAAATGCACAGCATTGACAAAGTACTCAAATATCTGGAAAGAGCTTTTAACAATCTTTCAGAAGCCATTTTTCAGTTGACTGCTGACATGTTTATTGACTTTCTATTACATGATAATGCCAGGGGACATGGTTCTACCATATAGCAGGTCCTAGGGTGAGGTGACAGGTGTTTAAAGAAAAATAAGCATGATCTTTAGCTCTAGGATATTATAATTTAATTAAAGAAATGCAATAATAGAAGCAACACTAAAACACAGCATATAAGTTACCAAATCAGTGGTACACAGATAGTAAGTACTACTAGAGTTGAAAAATTAAACATCCTGGACTTTGAAAATGGTTAGCTTGGCATAAGACAAAAATAGGTGGATCAAAAGTCTTCAAAATGTTAGGAGATGCCTAACAAGCTCAGAGAATGAATTGGAGAAACAGGAATTGGAGACAGAATAAACATTACATTTTATCCTAAAATCCAATTTTCCCATTACTTATATAGCTACAATGGTTTTCTTTTGTTAATATTTGTCTGGTATACCTTTTCCCATAAGTCTACTTTCAAACCTTTTAGGGACTTATGCTTTAGTTGTGTCTTGCACATGGCATATTTCTAAATTTTTTAAAAGTTTAATATAAAAATACATCCTATATTACATTGTTTTTTACCAACTTAGTTTGTGCATTCTCTTCACTGTTTTTGTTGTTTTGCCTTTTCCACTTTTTAAAATTAGAAAATATACAGTATCTAAAGATCGTGTAATATTAAACAATAAGGACTTGTAGATCATTCATCCAGTATGCACCACGCAGACTGTATTTCCTTCCTTCTCCAAAGAAGAAACATATAAAAATCTTTGCAATAATCACTCCCATTTACATAATTTTTACCCCTAACTTATCTATCCTCATGCAACATATTGCCTATTTTTTATATTTAAAGGATATATAATGATATTTCATTCTGCATATTTCTTAGTGACTTGCTTCCTTTAATAATTTCCTTAGCATCTTTATGATTTTTTATGGGCATAAGAAAAGTCAGTCCTTCATATATACAATAAGGTTCTGAAAAAAGATGCTAAAGGATTCACCAACTTGCCTGATCTGAGTGTTTCAATTAAGGATTACAGTGTGTTTGAGGTAGTTAATTCATTCTGCAAATATACTGCAAAAACAAGGCAAAAAAATAAAGGCGTGTATTTGGCCTTTTCTGTTTATATTTAGCTCTTGTCCTCGATATGTAATTGCATTTCAATTCCAAAGAGAATTTAGTGACAGTCTGCACTTCACAAGGCTTAGTGTACTAGCTACATGAATGGTCCTTCTGTTTAGGAAAGAGTAGCTCCTCCTGTCTAGCTATCTTCTTGGAAACATATGCTTTTCTGAATACCAGGCCTGGAATCCCTAAAGAAGAAACATGACATTTACTTTAGAATTATATTTTAAAAAAGCCACAAAGCTGCTGCCATAATAATTATGAACTCATCATGGGTATATCACTATCCATACATATGCTGAGGGTATTTAACCTTTTAAGGAATCAATTATGCATATGTGATATGCATCTAAATGCCACACGGCTTTTCTCTGCTTGTTTCTAGGTCATTTTCTTGTGTATATCCAGTTTGAAACTGACAGTAAACAGTAAGATCTAAATGCATTTACATATTAGGCAGTTGATATTTTCTCTAAATGCTTCCTTAGCAAAAAGCTTTCATGGATCATCAGAGAGAACCTCACAATTGCTAAAGACCCAGGCCACTTGGGCTGACCTCCTAATATAGAGCACCACTTTCCTATTCAAAGGAAGATGTATTATTTGCTTGTTTCTGACTTCCCAAGCACAAAGAGCATGGGAGTGGGTCTGGGAAGATATAGAAGATGGAAAAAAAGAAAGAAAGAGAAAAGAGCAAACATTGGCCCACTATTAATTTGTTCCATCTTTGTACTTGTCGCACTTTTCAGATGAGAACAAAGACCTGGAGAACTTTACTTTCATGTCCAAGATCCAAAGCTAGAGATTAAAAACTGGTCTATGTGATGACTTACTTAACTCTACCACGCATTCTACAAAGAAGTGACTTGTTTCTCTACCAGCAGGAGAAATGGGGAAAATATTTTTACCTATTTCAGTCTCTAAAGAGCCCAAAGCCATAGATTTTTCTCTATAGAGATTATTTATTAAAAGCTTATTATAGTGACTTCTTAGCACAGCAGGCAGCACGTCAGTCTCATATTAAAAGTTTATTGATGACATCTCCTAAACCAAACTGAATCTCTTAGCAAACTCCCTGTCACTTCGTAAACTTCCTCAAGACAGTCAATATTTCAAAAATAAGACAGTAACTTCCGTGCTCCCAAGATATTTTGCATAGGCCCACTCCAGTGTCACAGGAAGCATAGAAATGTAGTTTCTATTCAAATAATCTGGTTTCCCATCTCCTCATGTGCTTTTAATGTATATTGCAGTACTTTCAAAATTTTCCCACTGAAATATCCTCCTATGGGGCCAATAAATGTATATTCCAAAGGTCCTAGGGGCATAGCCCTAAGCCAAATATTTTGAAATCTCTTATTTAACTTAAAAATTCATCAGAATTTTGCATTCCACTCTTTCATATATTCGTGCTTGTTTTAGTGTTTTTTTATTTTGTTTAAATAGGGGTCTGCCAAATTTTTTATTCAATTGAAACTTCAAAAGGATGGGCTGTATGTTTTCTATGACTTGTGCATATTGTTTAGTACTCCAGTAGGTTTGAGAATCACAAACCTAGGTAGAATAGTGCATGCTCAAGAAGATTATGTGAATCCTAATCATACTCTCTTTGCAACCTCAAATATTTATAGATAACCATTTCAGCATCGAGTCTAATAATTCTCCATATGGCAGACCCCTGGAGCCATTCAGAACAATGGAGTCATTAATATACACTGACGTACCATCATAGGGAAACCTGTACACCCTTGGCTCTTTTGGCTAATAATGCAGAGACTTTGATAGTCCAAATATTTATTTCTGAAAAGTGCCTTTGATATTGGCTGTCTTAGACAAACCTTGTGTTGCATTAGCAAATACTCATATTAACATGCCCTGATGACAAGGAAGATGGGCAAATTCAAGTCCTCTAGCCCTCATTTTCCTGTAGAGAGCAAAGAACAAATAAGGACTTTTAACGTTGTTTTATGAGTTGCCCCCATGCTTTCAGAATCACGTTTACATACAGGTTTAACAAAGACAACATTTGTATCTCTCATGATATTGAACACAGCTGTCTCTGGAGACTACTTTTCAGGCAGATAGAATATTAATGTTTACGACATTAAAATATTTAAATGATCTCTGCAATTTATATTGATTTCAGGGAGCTTAATTGTGTTATTGCCAAGTATGATGGAATTTTTATTAGATTAATGGTACTGACTGCAAGCTAAAGTTCTCAGTGTACCCTCTGCCAAAATTTAGGAGGTTACTTGGATTTGAGGACTTTTTTAACCTTATAAAATAAGCAGATGGAAAATTTGTAAAGAGGGATTCTCATAGTCCTTGTGATTCACACATCATCCAGTGTCATGCTTCACACTGCGCTATTGCTAGCTTTTATCTTTCATTTGTGGTTTGATTTTTAAAATTATACGAATTATCACTTCAGATAGACATAGAAAGATTAGAAGAAAAGTTATAACAAGGCAAAGCTCAAAACTGGAACTCTAGTGCTGACAAAGTAGTAGAAGGCAGAAACTTGAAGGGAGAATATCTTGCTCCCTTCAGTCCAATAAACAATCACAGAGACAAATAAAAACAAATGTCCTTCACAATCTTGCCACTGGGTGCATGGTCCTGGGCCAGAAACATCAGCCTCAGGCAGGACTTAGAAATTCAGAATCTTAAGCTTCACTCCAGACCAACCAAATCAGAATCTACATTTTAACAAGATTCATATGCATATTAAAGTTTGAGGGTTCCTTTAAAATAGCATTGGAAAGATGTACAAGAATCCAGTAATGGTAAATAAGTTGAGGGAGAGTAGCTGTGTGGCTGAGGATTAAAAAAAGGAAAGCAGACTTATTTTCATTGTATACCACCCTTTTTAGCTTTTGAATTTTATGCCTTATGCATGTAATACCTATTCAAAATACCTTCCTAATGTTTATTTAACCATGCATTTGAATGTCTTGTAAAAATAATTTGATTAAAAACAAATAGCAATCTTGATGCAAAGTTTAAAAAGTATATTAAAAAATTTTAATTTCCAATAAACAAAGATAAAAGCTCATTTAGACAAATTTGAAGCAAATTTAATATATTCTTTATCATAAACTAGAATTAGCAAAATTTCAATAAGTTTTATGAATTTCATTTTTTCAGCTGTATGAGCTTCAGTGTTGAGTTGTACTAATTCTTTTAGGTTTATTGTCTCAAGAGTTCAGTAAATGAATTTCATCTTGAAAAAGAATAATTTTTAGTGATGGCACAGTGATAATATTCATTAAAAGTAAAATATAAGAGGGAGAAACTTCAGAAAATCTTAAAAGCAATGATAAAACAGGTTTGGTATTTTATCCACAATTTATTCTTTACATATACATTCATAATAATATTAAAATGTGCCTCACTCTTCTCTGGTTCTTGTTTTATAGAATTAATCTTTTAAACAGCATGGTCTTTCAAGTCATCTACTGATTTTTGTTATAGCCCAAACAGATTCATTGCCCCACTGCTCAAGAGGGAGCCAATATACTGAGACAGCAGCAGTTACAGTAGAGAAATAGTATAACATCACAGGTGCCATGAGAAGAGATGGGAAGAATTTCTCAAATCCATCTCCCTGATAATTTGGAAGAAAGGGTTTTTAAAGATAGTTTGGTGGCAATGGGGTAGGCAATTAGGATTACTGATTGGCTGGGCCTGGGGTGGAACTGTAAGGGTGTAGCAATTGTCTTCTTGTGCTGAGTCAGTTCCTAGGTGGGGGTCACAAGATCAGTTGAGTCAGTTCCATCAAGGAACTGGGGCCACTGGTCTGGGTGGTTCAGCTGGTCCACTAAAATGCAGAGCCAGGAAGATGTCTCAAAAGCTAGACTTAGGTTGCACAAGGGTGATGTTATCTATGGGACCAATGAAGGAAGCTAAGAATCTTTATGATCATCAGCTATATGACTCCTGAGTAGTAAGCAATTATAGGAAAGCAAGCTGGTTTTATAACATATATATATATATTAACTATGCCTACACCTTTGCAGAGTTTGGGCCTCTACCACAGCACCCACCCTGTTGCCCTTTAATTTTATAAAGGGAGGTTTCAGTACCCGCTTGCCTTCATACTACCTCATTCCTGAGGTATGGGCTAGTGAGATGGAAAAGGTCAGATGACTGATCTTGCCTCTTCCTGCTGACAAGGGGCATAGTTGGGGCTGAACCTGGGATAAGAGGAATGAAATGTTTTGTAGTTGTCTTCAAGTATCCACAGGTATACAGGTGTAGACCTAAGATCTGCATGATAAAAACATTAATACTTTCATTTACAGTCTTAGCATAATACTTAAGTGAACAGCAGATTATTATATAATGAGCTCTAGGATAAGCAGTGAGAGTCTTAGCTTCAAGATTTCCTACAGAACTGATCCGAAGTCCTGGGGAATCCAAGTGAATAACCCTGGAAACCAATCAGGCATGGAGACACGGATAGAGGCCTACTATAGACACATAACTTCTTGGGAAACTTTTTGCATTCAGGTTTCCATTTTTTTTTTCCTGAGATATTTATATAGATACAGTAGTTAGTGTTTAACACCACATAGACTCCCCCTTGTTTAGTCAACAGGAAATCTAGCACTACCTGATTATCCAGGACGACCTGGGCTAGAGAGTTGAAGAATCATTGTTGAGCCCTAAGACTCATTGCAGTTTCTTCTGTGATCAGTCCTAGAGCTTCAGATAGATTTTTAATCGTATCTCTGTTGTCACATGCTCTGTAAATAGGGACAAGTATTCCCAGCAAGCTTTGCTACCAGGTGTCCTGGTATTTTCCTGGCAACTCTCTCTTAATTTTATGGGGAAGGGAGCGGAGACTCTTAGTTAATCTTTTCTAGCTCAGATACAGAAAGACCTGACTTCATTAATGGAGATTCTCTACAGATGTAAGTTTGCCCCCAACCACACACACAAAAGACAGCTTTGCAGTGTTACTTTTGTGGCAGCCATCCCAAAATATGTCAAAAAAATATATTTTGGAGTAAAATATTTCTAATTTCTTTCAGTCCCTACTTTGAAATTAAAAGGGTTTACATATTAAAAGTCAAGCTGTTATCTTTGGACTAAGGAGTGGGAAAAACACAAATTAGAGAAGATTTAAATATATCATCTTATACCATTTGATTAGCTGCTTAGTCGGGTGAATAGATCAGGTTAATAAAACAGCTATGTCTCATTCCAGGAGCTGGCATTGCAGACAAGTTTTCAAAGAAGAAGAACAAGAGTTAATATTTGGAACAGTTTATAAAGTAGTTTCCTTAGAGTCTAGAGGGCATCCAGCTGAAATATCTAGATGTTAAACTCAAAGCATCTTCAGTTAAAGTGGAAAGTAGGCAGCGGCAATCTCACAGATTTTTTTAACCTGGAGTTTGTATGCCCCAAGGTATCCTTGCAGGGTCTCAGGAAAAGATAGTAGTGATTTCATCCAATCCAAGTAAAAAAAAAAAAAAAAGAAAAAAAAAATTGAAAACATTATCTGGAGACTTGTAGCCAGGAAAGAATTCAGGATTCAGTCCATATTACTGGCAAATAACAAAAACTCAAAAACAGTGGACAAGGCTAGAATCTAATAACAGGGGGACCTATAGTTTCTTTTTTCTGGAACATATTTTTTTCCCTCTCCAGTTTTCCATTTTCACTAAAGACAAATCATAGTAGGACCAATTTATTTACAAAAATAAACTTTAGTCTCATACTTGGCCTGAATATTTGCATAAAGTGTAGTAAGAATAATTATTGGCCATCTAGATTTTTCTTTTTTTAAAAATTGGCCTTACTGGTACTTTTTCAAAAGAATCTCAGGTTACACTTGAAAGCTTCTTAAGTCAAGCCAAGGATTATCTGTGCCTTTAGATACCTGTAAGAGTTGGGTAAATTCCTCTTTTCTTGAGGTCCCAAAGTAAGTTGGGGTTCCCGGACTTGTTAGAAAGTGACATTCTTCACTTAGCACAGATAAAGAAATGTTACAGATGAGGTACCTGGCCAGTTTATCCAAAGGGCTTTTTATTGGCCTTATAAAGTCAACCTGATTCCTTAAAAATGCCTAAGCACCTCTGAAAATATGCCATTCCAGTCAAAGCCTTGTAAGATAACCAGTGGCTTTCATCGTGTTTAGTTATAGAAGACAGATTCTTATTGAACTTATACAAATAACTATATTGCCATAAATTAAAAATGCTCACAAGTAGTTTCAAATTCTGGAGAAATCAAGTAGAAAAAAAAATAAATGCTTCAAATTTTGCTTACAACTATATACTATGTTGTAAGCTATAAATGGCATCAAAGAAGGAAAAAAGTTTTCTTGACTTCTGGAAAACAAAACACAAAAAGAATCAGCAATGTTTCAAACAAAAAGTCATAAAAAAATGCAGTCCCATGTAATTAATTTCTGTTCTGTTTGAGGTTTACTTAGCAATACTTATGGACACATCAGTTTTTTAAATTAAAGTCCTAGAAGTTTCTTTTGTTTTACCTGAATTGTATATTAATATAATCTCCAAAGTTATCAGAAACCTGTATTCAAGAGAACTTGTCAGTCTTTCCCATGACTTTCCCTGGAAGAAGCAAACTTTGGACTGTAGCTGGTAAAAAACAAAACAAAACAAAACAACAACAACAAAAAAAAACACTGAGAGGAATCACAGTAAAATAATAATTGTCTATGGATAAGAAAAGTCTTAGAATAGCCACAGTTAAAGAGGTAATTGACAAAGAAAGTTGGTTATTTTTGTGGCATACAACAATTTAACATAATAACCATAATTATTACTGATAACATACATCATGATATATCAGAATTTTGGGACTTTCATACAATATTAGAACATATATTAATAACATGTTTGTACAGATATAACCCAAAGAATGTTAAACACCATTTCATATATTTGACAATGCTTCCTGTACAGTGTTAACATACCAAATAATCTCAATACGTCTTAGACTTTCAGTGACCCTAATATTTCAAAAGCTAGTTTGAGATCAAAAAGACTGAATTTAGAATTTTTATTTTGGAAAGTTTTTTACATATTAAAGGCTTAAAACAGTTGTTGTGTTAAAGCACTTGTCATAAAACAGGATCACAGGTTACTATAAAACCACAGTCATTGAATTTACCGAGGTGTACAGTTAATCACATAAATCAGTTCACTGATAACCATTTAATTATACACTTAAAGTGGAGTAAAGGCATGATACGTAAAGTATACTTCAATAAAGAAAAAAAAAAACCACAGTCATTCATTTAGCCAAACTGATAATTCAAAGTTTTTAAAAAGCAAAAACCTTATTCTTTGATAGAGAGGAGACTCAGTTTCCCAAACAATTATAAGACTTAGTAGAGAAAAACTGAAAGGCAAGCTAATAAAGAGGTAAATAGAATCTGTCTCTCTCCTCTTTTTTTTTTTTTGCAGTTTATTCAAAAGGTGAACAAAAATCCTTTCTTATTTTTATTCATATTATATGAAAATCTTGTTCAAAAGAGAAAACTAAATTTTATCTTTGCATCAGTGTATTATTAAACTAATTTTAATATATTCTTATAAACAAATCTAATTTTAATTAATTTGAACATAACTTTTTATAAATCTTTTATAATCTTCTTTATTAACTTTTATATCCACTTAGTTTTAATTCTCATTTATTTAATTTAAAACAAATTTGAAACTTGTAAATTGAATAAAATTACATTTTGACAAAAATTATAGTCATTTCTTTTTATAACCCTTTTCTAACTAAAAATCTTATTTTTCTAATATATTTTGCATATAGAATGGTTTCTCTTATATCTAGTAGTTTTAATTACATATATTAATTATAATGCCAACACTTAGAAAAACCTAGAAAGTTAAAGTAACTTTGAACTGTTATCAGTCTCCAATTTTTATTAGCACATCTAAATATAGTTTTCTATGTCTTCTACAAATAAGATTTTTTAGTGTTTACCTTATAAATATCTCACACATTTTATGATTATCCTCTTTAACATAACATAACATGATTTTAAGATTTTCAATTACTCAAAAGAATTTTGAAACTACAACACACATACCATCCTTAATGTCTTCCCCAGTGCTCTTAGGTCTCAAGTAGCCATGTGGCATCCAAGGTGGCTAGGAAGGACAGGACCTGCCTGTGTCACCAATTTACATACCAGGTGCAGAGCTCAAGGCAGAAGACAGGATGCCTGGAGAATCCAACCCCTCCCAGAATAGCCAGCAGGTGAAGCTGGAGTAGGATACAAGGGGTCATATTAGGCTTGATTGTGCCTTGTAGCTGCTGGACTAGGTACTGAGAACATGTCTCCGGGCCTTACCATGACCACCTATCCAGACCCCAGAACCCAGAGGCTCAAATCAAAAACATAAGTTTATAGTAAAATCCAGGATGTATTAAAAATATTACAGAAGCAGCAGTTTTGTGACCTTAAAACATTTAGACTTTAGTTACAATTTTAAAACTAGTTTTATTTGCCAAAGATTACTAAAGTCATGTGAACAAAAAGGCATTTAAGCAGGCTGTTATTTTTCTGATAAAATATTTAAGTGCCTACTTTTTTAAAGCAAATAATTGGAGCTCTTTTACATATTTAGGTAGTGATATATCACATACACATGACATGTATAGACACAGACAAAAGCAGATCTTATAGCTTTTTTTAAAAATTTCAGAACATTACAGGGGTACAAACATATGAGTTACAAATATTGCCTCTGCACCACCGAGTTGGAGCTACAAGCATGCCTAATAACTATGTAATGTGGTGATTGCATTTTCACATTGAATCTTCCAGAAGTCCTGTGTGCTTCTTGTGCCTGGATATCCAGATTTCTAGCTAGGCCAGGGAAATTTTCTTCAATTACTCCCTCAAGTAAATTATCCAAACCCTGTGTATTATCTTCTTCACTCTTAGGGATGCTTATGGTTCTTATGTTTGACCTCTATATAATCCCACATTTCTTGTATGCTTTGTTCATGCATCTTGCTTCTGTGTTCTCTTCAACTGATTTGTTTAACTCATAAGTGTTACCTTCGAGCTCTGAGATTCTTCTGACTGATCCAGCCTATTCTTAAGGCTTTCCACTGTGTTCTGCAATTCCTTGATGCATTTTTCTTTTCCAGGATTTCTGTTTGGTTTTTCCTTAATACCTCGATTTCTTTAGAAAATTTTTCATTCACTTCCTACAATGTTTTTGTGACTTCTTTGTGTTGGGTTTCTATTTTCTCTTGAATTTCATTGAGCTTTCTTACAATTCATATTTGAAATCCTTCATTTGTCATTTTAACTGTTTTGTTTAAGTTGGTATCTGTTGCTGAGGAACTACTGATTTCCTCTGGAACTACTGATTTTTGGGGGTTACTTGTTGCTCTGATTTTTCATGTTTCCAGAATTCTTTCACTGATTCTTTCTAATCTGGCCTCTTGGTGAAGAGTGGGGGGTGTTAGGGCTGGTTTATGGCCCTGTCTCCTAGTCCCTAAGGATCATTCCCTGACTATGTCAGGGAGAGGAGTGCTGGGGTCCTGAATTGTCTTTGGGGCATTTTAGCAGGCTTGATGGATCTCTTGGGTTATCTCTGACCTATTGTCTTCACCTCTTCCCAATGGAATGTACTGAATTTGGTCCCTCAGCTTAAGCTCCAAGCTGGTGGATTTTACTTGTTTGAATCCATTGCTCCCTAATAGCTTGAGATGGAAGGTACTATATTTAGCTATGGGGTTGTTCCCACTGTCATTGATTGTAGTTCACATGGAGGAGCCAAGTGCTGAGGTAATCTATTGTGCCCTTGGTAGGCTCTGGTCCCCTAGGTGGGGTATACCTATGCTCCAAGCTTTGGGAGGGGCCTTGTAGCTCCCAAGGGTTGGTTGGAGCCTGCTTCCCTCTCACGTGTGGTGAGGAGCAAGATAGATCACAGCTGGGGTCTGAGAACCTGGGTTTGTGAGCCTCTATGGGGCTCAGAGGTTGCTCATCCAGCCGCTGGAGGGAGCAGCTGATATGGAGTTCAGGGCTAGCTTTCCAAGCTTGGAGGGCTGCTCCTGATGAAAGGGCTTTATTCATACAATTGCTGAGGCCTCTAGCTATGCTTTTTCTGCCTCCATCCACGAACTCAGGCACTTTCCCCTCTGATAGGTCCACTTGTGCTTCCTCTCCACCCAACATGGGCTCTTGAGCTTCCCCACAGTTTGTGTGTTTGGCCCACTGGTGTGCATCTCTGTGTGAGGTTGTTAGATAGGGGAATCTCCAATTGAGCACCCTTTTTCCACCACTAGACCCCAAGTTGAGGTGGGTGGGCCTCTCTATCCCTGGAAGTCTCCACCTAGGGGATGCTCCCACGAGGGGAATAGTGGCAGCTCAAGGAACTCTTAGATCAAGCTGATCTCCCTATTGAAGTGAGTTGGGATGGGGTCAGAGGTTCTGATACAGGTTACAGAACCCAAGGTGCTCACTTGCCATGGGAACCAGTACTTATTCAAATTCAATCTCAGTGAGGCAGCCTACTCCAATATGGTGGTTCTCTGGGGGAGGGCGAATGGGGTGCACTTAGAGACCCCTGCTCTCCTGTGCTCCTCCGTACCCTCCTATTGGGCATAGGCTCTCACTTGCCACAGACCCTGAAACCAGAACCTCTCCCTCATGCCTCCGAGCCCTGCCACCTGCGCAGGTGAATGCACCAAATGCCTGTGGGCAGGAAGATCACAAACTGATGCTACCCTGCCAGCTTGGGGTAGAAACATCCCCCTGGTGCTGAAAGCAGGCCACTCAGCACAGAGAACTCCAGCAGCCACTATAGTGGGGGGACGGGGCTGCAGTCTTCCTGTATCAATCTTGAGCTCAGGGTGGGTAGGCACGGTTCCACCACCCTCCTCTCCGAGCTGCCATGGCGGCTATGTTGTCTGAGGCAGGCTTGGCTAAGAGTGCGCTCCCGTTGCGGAAGCCAAGTCACTTAATGCAAGGCACTCCGGCAGTTGCTATGGGGTAGGTGTGGTCACAGGACTATGAGTGGCTTGAGCCAAAATTACTTCTTGGGCTTCTAGGAGTGGAGGAGGTGCAGAGAAGGCATCCAGATGCACGGATGCTGGCTCACTGGTCTCTTGTGGCACTCTCCCATGGGATGAGAGCCTTGTGTCCCACTGCTGGCCTGAGGCAGCCGGGTTTGGGAGGGAGGGAAAAACCCTTAACTTTTCCCTGGGCTCCAGAACTCCCTGGATTTGCTTTGTGCCAATTTCTCACGTCTATCCTCCTCTTTCTCAGCTGCTAAGTTCCTCCTCATAGTGTACCTGGACTCCACTGGTGTCAGTCTTTGTGTCTACTTCCGAACAATAATCGCTCTCTGCTCTCCTCAGTCCAACCCTCAATTCTGCCAGGAAGGTCTGATGAGTTTTCTCTCTAGTTGGCCATCTTGAAGTCTCTCTGGGTCCAATGTTATAGCTTTTATGAAGAATTTTTATTTACCAGCTTTTAAATATATATTTTTTATTCAGATTACCAACCTTTTGATTACCTATTTTATTACCGTAAGCAGTCGTTAACTAGGCAACAATTTACCTTTTAAAAAGGTGACTCCTAGGTGAAACAAGGCAGAAAATTTATATCTCAAAAGCACAGAGCTAACATTTTAGGCCTAAATTTTGTACCATCATTGCTTATATCAAGGAAAAAAAGGTAGTCCCAGTTAATGGCTGGGAAAAGGATACTAAACAAAGGAAAGACTTGTCATATAAATTTAGCACACTGGTAAGAGTTTCGAGTGACTCAGTCCTCCCTCTCAGACACTCTTATACATGGAAATTTCCTTTATAGATGTATTTTTTTTTTTTTATAAAAGGTTTTCAAGACAGTTAAATACCGGACAGATGTGTTTTAGGCAGATGTCTTCTTTAACTTAGGTATTATTTTTTAGCAAAGATTAATGAGTTCAGGGTGGAGTCCACTAAGGAATAAGGTTTAAAAAAAGGCATTTCTATACCTGGACTTAGTATGGATAGATTTGAAAAAGAAGCAAGTCTATTTTACCTGAGGTTCTACCTTTTGTAAACACTTCATCCAGGATAGTTTTCTTTTTGTCTTTGGAGTAAGACTTAAAGTAACTAAGCCAAAAGGTTAGCAGATTTAATTTTTTTATTAATTAGTCATTTAAACCTTTTATTTACCTTTTGTAAAGAGACTTTTAAATCTTTTTGCAAGCTTCTGCACATCAATAGACATCCCTTGATGAGACTAATTTAAAGGCCCTCATTTTTAATTGCCCATCTTAAAGTTATCCATTTGGAATATTTTATTGTAATTTTAGATTGCCTTTAGTAAGATTTTGCTATTTCTGTAAGCGTTTGCTGCTTCCGAGGCCTGATACCTGTATAGGTAGGAGTAGGCAGAAAGTGGAGTCCTCCGTTCTTCAGAAATTAAGGATCCTATTTTACCTTGATTCTTGGCTTTGGCTCTTAGATCTCCAAGATCAACTTAGGCACTGATTTTTCCTTACTTAAGCACATAAGGAAAAAAAAAGGGATAGAACATGGAAATTGCTGCAATTCCTGGAAGCTGGGGTTTGCATCCCCTGTGGTATTGCCATTTACTGCCAGTTTCTGCCTGACCCAGGCAGACATTTGAGGCTTCTAACTGCACCCAAGTCAGTTAATTATCAGATCCAAAATGGTCCCGGACCTAGTCCAGTTTCTGTACTAACTTCCAAATCCAGTTAGGATCAAATATTTGCTCAAACAAACTCAGAGAGCTCAAAACATAAACCTGCGGAGCTTAGGAATCTGAGCGAGAACTCACCCACAATGCCCAGTGGCTGCAAGAGAGCAGTGGACACAATGGGCCTGGTGGGTACCTTGCTTGGTCACTCAGTGCTCCTGGGGGCTCTCTGAGAGCTCTATTTCGGAACCTACTTCTGACAAATTAAATTTAACAGAGTTTAATTGAGCAAAGAACAATTCACGAATCAGGCAGCCCCTGAACCAGAACAGGTTCAAAGAGACTCCAGCGCTCCCTCATGGCTGAAGAAGATTCATGGATAGCACAGTTCAGCATTTGCCTTATTTAAACAGTTTGAACAGTTGGCTGTCTTTGATTGGTTAAAACTCTGTGATCAGCAAAGAGGAAGGAGTAGGGAGGAATGACGGTAAATGGAGCCAACTTTAGCAGGGAGAAACAGCTGACATTTTTGCTTTTCAGCCTTCTAACTAGAGTATCCTTCTAAGTAAAACCAGTTTCTCCACTATAAATAGGTCCAAGCACCCTGGGTCAACAACATCCCGCCAGTAGGGTCAGTGCCATCCCGCTCAGTGCAAGAGAATTGAGCGGTCACTAGGGCACATCTCCAAGTCCACCCTACCCATGAGAGGCTGCCGAACTGCAGGGAAATGCCCACAAGGGCAGTTCTGGATGACCCCCCACGTAGTTACAGCCTTACCAGGTTCTTTGCCCACTGCCATCTCCTCACATGGCACCTGCGAAATTAAACTCTTTCTCCACTGTAACACCTGCTGTCTCAGCATATTGGCTTCCTCTTGAGCAACAGGCAACGAACCTGGTTGGCCTGTAACACTTTTAAAAAAATTGGTATGATTATCTACACTCTGCCAATCGATGTACACTCCAAGGGATAGGGGTTTGGTTAGTTTTGTTCATTTATGTAGTCACAACCTCAATTACAGTACCTAGCAAAAAGTAGATGCTCAACAAATATTTGTTAAACAAATGAGTGAGATAAACTCACGTACAACCTATTAGTTTTTATTAAAGCACCTGTTAGTTTTTATTAAAGCACATCAAATTACAGGGCAATCTTTTTTAGGTTAATCAATTATTTGTTTTATTGTTTAGCAGGAATCACCTATAACAAACTCCTTTGCTTTAAAAATAAATCAGAACCGCCCTACACTTCTCTTATGCCCATAGTTTTCATACTTACGTGCTGCTTTTAATAGTTTTTGGTAAACAGACATAGAAATTTTTATTTTCTGTTAGAAAACAGATTAAGCAAAAATAGAAAGCTAAATAACGCTAAACAAGCTCATTCTTCCAAATATAACATGAAGAAATTATTAGGCACTTCTACTCAGGGAAGAAAACTGGGCATGAATTAAGTATTTCGGTATCCTTATGAACTCTTTAGGGTCATTAAGGGGCTACTTTGTACTTTCTAATCCAGGATGCTGCATTTTAGCCCCTACCCTGAGGATAGGCTAACATGTTCCAAACAGTACTTAGAAAGAATTAGGTAGGATGCAAATATCTTTCCGTTTGCATATCTATTATTTCTTCATTTTCATATGTATAATTTTTGTCCCTCCCAACCCCATTCCGGCAAATCAAATATGAACCATAGGTGAGCTTCCTGGGAAGGTCAAGCTTTTCTCCTGCTTTTGCAAGGAACAGGGGGGGAGAAAGCTCAGTTTTCAACATAGCTTACCCCTTTGCAAGATACACAAGTGGATAACATAAAAATTCCAGCTCCCCTAACTCAGGGAAAGGGTTAGGTTGAGAGTCAGGAAGAAAGTGACAGGGCCTAGATTTTCTGGAACAATTCTCATTTAATGTAATTTTTTTCTCTTAAATAAACACAAACTTATGTAGCTGACTGTGGTTTAAATTTTATACCTTTGTAAAACATTTCTTAGGAGTGTATTTAAAGACAAAGTGAGACCACATGAGAATACTTTCATTCACAAAAACATATTTATTTATTTTGCACCTTACTTGGCAAATTAAAAGGCATATAAAATGGAATCTAGCAAACGAAACCAGCCATCTTCTATGAAAACCCAAATTCCCCAAATATTTAATTTAACATGTTTCAATTCTCCTGCAGCACAGTCTAGACTATCCTTGCAATTATATTTAATTCAAAGAGTATTTCTTCTTAATTTCAAACAGACTGGAACAGCCTCTTTACTTCAAACATGCATGAAGATTTGAGGAAAAAACAGTAATTAATTCAGCCATATTTTGGTTATTTTTATTATTTTTATACTTTTAAGTCCTTTTACATTTGAGTTTTTGAAGACAACATCTACAAATCAGTGTGCCAATGAACCAGTGTAAATTGACCTTTCTCTCCCTGTTTAAGCTTTGTTTATATTCTGCAGATGCTAATGGTATTCAAATGTTTCTCGTAATTTGGTAGCATTTTCCAGAACCTCATCTGTCCATTACATAATCTTCTCTACTTCACAATACTCAAGTTAGATTAAACAGGAAAGATGAGTGGATTTACAAGAGATAATTGTAAGTAGCAGGAAACACAAGACTAAACTAATTTGATAGTTATAGAGGCATCTATATTACATGGCCATAATACCAATGTTTTTATTCTAATGTCTTTATAATAATGTAGACAGTGTGTAAAACTTTAATTAAGATGATATTTGCTTAAGGCAAATCTATGGAAAACTGTAAGAGAGATGGAGGCAAGAAGAAGACAATAATTGAGAAATAAACCAACACAGGTGAATGCTGACTCTGCATTATGAAATGGAAATAGGTAGAAAGGAGACAGCCAAATAAATTAGGCTGAAATAAAGCAGCTAATAGCTTCTGTTTATTAAGCAGCTGTGATATGCCAGGCACTCAGGTCAGCATTTTGCATTTTGAATTTCTGGCCCTCTCAACAGCATCTTATGGTAAGTTTTGTTACAGATGAAGGAATTTGGGCTCAGAAAGGTTGCATAATCTGACAATGCTAAACAGCAAGTTAAAATATCCTTAGAGCTGCAATACCCCTGAGCTCAGTGGATGATGGCTAGAGGTGGACTAGAGCTAAGGTCTGAGTAGGGGGTCCTTGTCACCAAGCCCACTGACTCTCAAAGTGTGGCCCTCATCCACCTCATTCACCTCTTTCATTGGAATCTCCTGGGTTACTCATTACATTGACAGCTTCCCAGACCTCACTTCAGATATAACTGAGTTAAATTTCCAAGGCATGGAGCCTAAGGATCTTCATTTTAAGCAAGATCACTAGGTAATAGATGTCACACAAGGAATTAAGACCTTCTTCCCTAATGAAAGGAGGTTCCTCAGTCCCAATTTGAGAAGGGAATGTCACCTTTGTTTGTAAATAAGTATATACTAGATTTCTAAGGGCATTACTGTCTGAATAATAATCCCTTTGATTTGATGGCTTTCTTTAATTTCTGAAGAGACTTTCAATAATTAGCTCAGTTCACAGAACTAAAGAAGCTTAAAGTTTAGAAAGGATCATAATGGCAATACATAACCCCATGACAAATCTACAGTCCTTTTATCCTCTCTGTAACAGTGGCCCAGCCTGAGCACCAGTACCCTGTGATGGGGGCCTCACTGTTTCATGAGTCAGTGATGTCAATGCTGTGACTGCAAAGGATGCCAACCTAACCCACAAGTGGATTTTATGCCTGCTTTTGGTCTTATTACCCAGAATAATCTTTGCAAAGAAAATCTTGTCTCTCACCGTCCTGTTCTAAATTCTTGAGAGGTTTTCCATTGTACTTGGAATGAGACTGAAATGCCCTCTCTAATGGCCTGTAATACCCTGCCTAAGATGTCACTTACTCCTCACCTGGTATCTTACACTCATGATGTGCTTCCTAGATCTTTTCAGTCTCAATTTGCCCATGCAGTTTCCTCTCCCTGTTTTTTATACTTCAGGTTTCAGATGAAATGTCCACTTCTCAGAGAGTCCCTCCTTGATCATCTTATCCAAGTGGGTCCCCTCCCCATTATTCTCTATCATTATAGCCTGTTTTTTTCCTTAAGACTGAGTATTATAGCCTTTGATGGTATTTCAGTATTTTAGTTTAGTTATTTATCATTGGTTAGCCACTCACACCTAAGCCCACCCTATGCAAAACTATAAATACCCACTCAATTGTTGACTCTATAAAGAAATGGTTTCTCTTGTTGTAGTAAAAGGGCTATTCTATCTATTTTGTTGAGAATAGAATATAGAAGAACAAGGGCCAGACTGGGAAGACCAGTGAGAGATTATCATAATAGTCCCTTAAAAACATGAGGTGATTTTAGACCAGGGTGACAGCAATGAATGTGGTGAAAAGTGATCACATCTGAGGCATCTTTAGAAGGAGGAGCTGAAAGAATTTATCTATGGATTCAGTTGCAATTGGAGAGGAAAAAAAAAAAGAATTCAGGGATGATGTCAATTCTTTTGCCTCACAGCTAGAATGGTAGTGGTACATTTTATGAAAAGGAAAAAAAAAATCCTGCAGGTTTAGGAGATTTCAAAAGTTTGGTCGTAGACATGCCAAGTTTAAGAAGCCTATTGAGCCATCCAAGAGGAGATGTAAAGTAGACAGTTGAATAAATGAGTCTTAAGCTTAAGAGTGATAGCTGAAGACAGAAATTTGGAGTAGCAAGAATTAGATAATTTAGGGAGTATAACAGTGCAAAGATGAAGTCTGGATACTGAATACAGGCAAATTCAATGGTTATAAGTTGGAAAAATCAAGAGAAGCCATTAAACGAGCCTGAGAACAAGTGTCTGGCAAAAAAGAATCAAGTGGATCAAGAAGGAGGTCACGAAACCAGACGAAACTAACGAGAATGTTTCCAGGCCACTACTAAGTATATTTTACGTTTTAAATGTGATTTGAAGTATAGATTATTTTGATAAATCAATATAACCAAGTTTTGAGTCAAGAGATACTGGGGAACATATTGGTTGTGTCACAGTACATGCTCCAGCTAAAAGAACCACCATAAAGATACCACGTGGCTTCCCTGCTCCTTTCCCTGTTTTGATTAAGTACAGATGTGTGAGATGAGAAGTCAGAAGAGACATTAGATGAATCAATGAATCTTTCAAACAAAAGTCTAAGTACTTTGAGTTCAAATGAATTTGTAATTATTATAAATTCATGCTTCAATAATCAAATGAATATGGTCACTAATTAGTGACATAGTTTGGATCTCTGTCTCCTCCAAATCTCATGTTGAAATTTCATCCCCAGAAGTGGGGACTAGAAGGGGGTGTTTAGGTCATGGGGATGGATCCCGCATGAACAGCTTGGTGCTGTCCTCTCCTCCTCTCAGTAATGACTGAGTTCTTGCTCTATTAGTTCCAGTGAGAACTGACTGTTAAAAAAAGCCTGGCACCTTTCTCTCCCCTCTCTCTTACTGTCTTGCTCTTGTCAAGTGATGCCTGTTCCCCTTCGCCTTCCACCATGAGGGCTTCCTGAGGCCATCAGCAGAAGCAGATGCTGGCTCCATGCTTCTTGCACAGCCCACAGAACTGTGAGCCAAATACATCTCCTTTCTTTATAAATTATCCAGCCTCAAGTAGATATTCCTTTATAGCAATGCAAAATGGACTAAGACAATTAGGAACCCAGATTTTATATATATAATATATATATACCTATCATTCTACTTTTCTCAGCTATTGATAATTTTAGACTAGCTTCTAAAACTTTTTTCCCTTTCATATTTTAGATAATTGCAATCATAGTACAGCTATGATTGTGAAACTGATTTTTCACTTACTATTATATGGCAAGGTTAGTAAGTTCTGTCCAATGAGACATTTGGATAAGTCAATTTGAAGGTATCTAGTAAGATATTTTCCTTTCTATTAAAAGAGAGATATGAGAGGAGAAATGCTCTCATCATTAAGGCCATTGTGTCCTTCAGCCCCCTCATCCCTGTCTTGGAAAATAATTGTGGTCTCCAGAGTGATAGTAGTGATCTTGTGATCTTGAGGTGACATTCCTGAATATGGTAGAATTAAAGGATAGAAAAAAAGCCTGGATTTTTGATGACACCATTGAATAGCAAAACCAATGCAAGCAAAAGCCTATAGCCAGATGTTTCATTAGGTGAGAAAAATGAAGTCCTATTTGTTTAAACCATTGACATTTAGGTTTTCTGGTATTTAAAGCCAAAAACATTTCTAACTAAAACACACAAAATCCTGAATACTTCTCAATTTATTCCTGTCTTTATAATTCAAATGGTGATAGAATAATCAATATAACAAAAGTTACTTAGCTAGTCCTCTATCCTGGGAATGCCATATGTTTCCTGGGAACTTTTTAAGTTTGCTCCTTAAAAGATTTTAGTGTTAGTAAAAATTAAAGCTAGTATTTTAGAACATCTTCTGGAGGAAAAAAAAAAAACCCCTTAAATATACCCATCCCCTACCCACTGCTAGACAATTATTGATACCAAATGACCTTGAAGACTTATACCAAATTCTATAATTTTCAACAAAAGTCCATTGAGGAAAAGACCTAACATGTATACTTTATAATATAAATGTATGCTAAGAAATAGCATTATCCTAAGCTCTATTTTTTCTTCTCTGTTTTATGTAAGACTACAATATTAGAGACAGAAAGGTTAGGTAATTGGTTCTTCTGCCCTTGTAAAGGCTCTTCTGGCATTATTATTCATCCACAATTGGAAGGCAAGATGTATTTGCTCAGCATGTGGTTATTAAATCACAAAAAGAGTTATTATTCTATACGAATAAATTCTCAGAAAGGGGTGCAAGTGTTTGCAAAAACAAAAACTTGGCATAATCTCTCTACTTCTTGTTTGTTTCCTCTTTCAGTTTGTTTATCATTGTCTAGCCTACTATTTTCTCAGTCTCGAGACAGGAGAAAATTATACCATTTCTTGTATGTGCAGCATTGGCACATGGAAGTGAGGGAGTCTTGTTCTAGGTTTGTCCAGGAAGCAGAAGTAGGGCCTATGGATGGACACTACAAGAAACAGATTTCATCTCAGCACGACCATAATTTTGTTTAGTAGCTAAGGCCACCCAAAAGGTCACAGTCGACCTTAAATATGGTGAGCTTCCTGTTACCAACAGAACTAATAAATACTAAGATGAATGACTGGCCCAGACACAAGAGAAACGGGACGACCCTGAGGAGCGAACACTTAGCCTAGATGACTTCTGAGGCCATTTGAAAAATCTAAGAAATAATCTCACCATGCTTTTTGAATTGTCTTTCAAGTAAGCCTTCACTTCTGGAGATCTTTATTTCTAAAAATACTCCAAACCGAATTGCTAAATTTCTCATCAGAAAATTTATAGGATACATGTAAGTTATATATATGTACTTATTTGTATATATATATACACACACATACACACATTTACGCATTAGCCAATAGTCTCAAAATGGACCTTTTAAACACATTTTTTCTTAAGAAATACAGATGATTTGGATTTAAATTGCTTTGAAACTAAAGGTCACACACACACACACACACACACACAGGCCTTTAATCCACATTATCCCTAGATTCTGACCTAGGTCCCACAGTCATCCACCTATTTTAGTCTATCAGAGCTGATAGACCAATTGTACAGATTTCCTAGTCTTGCTGTTTGCATTTGCTCCAAGCTCAGTCCATAAAGTGTAGTACAGGATTGTCTTCACCTGCATTTATATGACCCTAATTATTTACTTATATTAATATTTACTTCTGCACAGATTCCTATAAATCACTGAACTTAAGGAATGCACTAATATTCAATACATGTGCCTATGTGGTTGCCTTCTAATACTCAGGTGTGTGTTCCTTGTGCTGATGTGAAGGGGAGCCTTATAGGAACCATTATGACTTCTGGAGAGAAGAACAACCAGGGCTGCCACATACGATTGAGCAGGTCACATACTGAACGAGAGTGCCAGCTAAAGGACTGAGTGAGGACTGAAGGTCCTGCAGAGCAATGGAAGTGAAAAGCTCTCTGGAGACTCTGCGGAGCCATTTATATGAAAAGGTCTGAGATTATGCCACCAGGTTTTTGTCTGCCTTCTCCCACTTCAGGTCTCCATTTGGGTACATAAAACTATCATTATTCAATGATCTTTTTAAAAATTTAATTATTTCTAATTGCAAGGCCCTGTGTTGGAATCTTTTTTATCAAACAAATCAGCAATGTCTATTTTCCAAGTGAGGATAATCAAATCTGTGCTACGTTTTCCTTGTTTTAATTTTGACAATTTTCCCTAAAATAATTGTTAAAAAAGACAACTCATTTCAGCTAGCATGCCTTTCATTCAGCATCTTAGGTTACTATAACCCTGCGAATCTGAGGTACCCAAGGAAATCTGAGGGCACTAAGAAGACTAACAGTTAGCATTTGAATTTTTAAGGAAAATCCACTTATTTGATAATACTTATCTTCTCCAGATAAAACAGACTTGTACAGATGATCACTGTTATATTCCTTTTATTCTTAAATATTCAAACATAAAAATTAAAGACAGTAATGTGACCAGCACCTAGGTACCTATCCCAGACTTAACAAATGTTAACATGTATTCATATTTATTAATATTTCTAATTTGATGATATTACAGATGCAGTTGACATTCTTTCCTCAATGCTAGTCCCTCTAATTCTTGCCTGGAGGCACACATAATTTTGGAGTGGACAGGTATTCAACTTGCCTTTGTTTCTATATTTTTATCATATTTTTGTGTACATAAGCAACATACAGAAATGTTTTATGTGTTTTTAAATTTATGTAAATTGTATCACTCTACATGGATTATTCTGAAGTTGCCCCCCTCCCAGTAAACTTTGTTTTTGAGATCTATCACAATGACAGCTACACAGTAAGTCCTCACTTAACGTCATTGATAGATTCTTGGAAACTGTGGCTTTAAGCAAAATAACATATAGCAAAACCAATTTTACCATAAGCTAATTGATATAAACAAGAGCTAAGTCCCCATGGCATATTTTTTGGTCACAAAAACATCACCAAACTTCTAAATAAATACCAAAACACTTCTAATATTAAATACTGAAATGAATGTCAGTTATACATACATTTGGAAAGAGTAATAAAAAGAAGTGAGATAATTATTTACTCAATTATTCCCAGTCAGGGTTGTGTGTGGCCAGACCCTGTCCTGACAGCGGAGGGTGCCAGGAAGGAACCAGCTCTGGACAAGACACCATTCTGTTGCAGGGCACACTCACACACACTCAGAGTGGGACAATTTACACACGCCAATTCACCTAATGTGCACATCTTTAAGATGTGAAAGGAAACTGGAGTATGCAGAGAAAACCCACGCAGAGAACGTGCAAACTGCACACATACAGTGGCCTTGGCTGGGAATTGGATTTTTCTCATTGACTTTATAATAAATAATTTTGAATGAAACAATGCCATTTAAGGATCTGCTATACATCTAAATGTTTCATTAAGCTACTCAACTGCAGGCATATACCACAGTGTAGCTATCAATTCCTGGATGGATATTTTCTTTCCTTCATTCCTTGCTCGCTCTCTCCCTCCCTCCCTCCCTCCCTTCCTTCCTTCCTTCCTTGCTTCCTTCCTCCCTCCCTTCCTTCCTTCCTTCCTCCCTCCCTTTTTTCCTTTCTCTCTTTTCCTATAATAGAGCAGAAAAGTACAGAAGATGAGTGCCACAGTTTCTTGAAGTTTACTGTAAGCATTATAACCCACGAAAACACTCTATGTGTTTTGTGAAACATTTATTCATTAATTAATTGTCATTTCATTTTTCTAGGTATATTTAAAAAAAGATGCTGGTGACTCTTCTCCTACAAACTTTTCACTGATAAAAAAAATTCTTCACTTACTATTGTATCCTAAAATTGGCACCCACTTAGTGTATTGATAGTAACAACAAATCAAAGCTCTTTTCAACATTATCAAGAGTTAACCGTGCCAGACAGAGATGGCTGGCTGCCATTTAAAATACCAGCTTGGTTTACATGTGGGGAAGGACTATCAGGGCCTGAGAAGTAAGGAGAAGGGACAAGAAGCATTTTTAATAAAACATCTGAAAATGGCCAGGCACTACAAACTAGGGAACTTATTTAAGTCAAATCATAGAAAATTGCCTATTTTGTAGATCAGGTATCGGCAATACATCAAAATTGGTTGTTCCTCACGTTTTCTGGATCCGGCATTCACAGGAATGGTATTCTTTAAAATTGCCAAGGACTATTTCTGAGACCTGTAGGTACCAAAACATGTGTGACCCATGACAATTGAGATTTGTTCCTAGATGCCACAGGGCATCTTTCATACTGTACTTCTCAAATGCTTCACACAATTCTCACACACTCACTCTGCACCCAGGGCTGCCATCCACCGTTATGCATTTGTGCATTTCAGAAAGCATTTAAGCCAAAAGGGCGACAAGGGGCTGGTGACTAACCTTGCACTCTGGCGGGAGTGGGGTGGGGGCGGTTGCCACCTGAAGAGGTCCTTTTTCCTAATTGATAGGCCCAGCAAGGGTGCCTTTTTCTAATTTTCACAAAAGCACCCCATAGGCTACTTTAGATCATGCTTAAATTCTATATAAACCTGGTCAATTGAAGCATAAGATGAACTGGATAGGGGAATGATGGGCCAAACCTTTATAATGTGTGCAAAGACAAATTCTCCTTTGCTACATTGGATCCTTGATTTTCTCCTAGCTCAAATTTTCTACATCAAACATCCCTCTGATGAAATTGTTGAGGGATTTGCAGCTCCAGATTCTGAGTGAAGGATGTGGTTGGGGAAATAAAACCGAGAGTCAGATTATCTTCTTGGCAACCAAACAGAGATGACATATTCAAGTTCCATTAGGACGTTTGCAATCTATTGATTGAAGTAAATAAACCTGGAAGGTGTGTTTTGTTTGCTGATGATGCAAGAGACTTCTGTTTGACCCTGAATTGCAAAAAAAAAAAGAAAAAGAAAAAAGAAAAAAACAGACTAATTCCTATGAACCATTCTCTTGCTAAAAAATAAATTGTAACCGAGATACAGCAGCAAGCATCTCAAATGTATAATTCAAAGATTTTAAAGGCAATTCAGCATAGTGACCTATGACTTGAGCTAGGTATCTTGTATTGTCTTTTGGTGTCAGGTCTCAACTCATGGCAATTTACTTGATATAGAAATTTAATATTTCAGTCAGAGATGTATTCACCTGGAAGGGCACTGTGGAAGATGTTTCTAGAAGAAAAGAAATGCTTGCAAATGAAAATGAGATGCTTTAATGAAAGGAAAGCTGAGAGTGAGTAGCATTCACAGAATTGGACCCCAAACACCCATTGCTTTAAGGCTCAATCCCCTAAATTAGAGCTAATAATGATTCAGCATTGTATTGTTAGATGCTTTGATTCTGTAAAAGAATACCATGGTTTAGAAAGGAAGTCAAGCAACAGATTTGTTCTTGTAGGCTGGCCTATTAAGAGAGGGTTATTTAGACTAGAGCTAAATGAAAAAGAACCATTTCAAGTTTCAATACTACATATCTAAGCTACCAGCAGTTCTAGAGAAAAGATGCCATTTCTCTTTTCCAATATATACTTACTATTACTTTAAAATTTTCAGTTCTGATCATACAAATAAAAAAGTATTGAATACAATTTAAAATGTAAAAAAAATCATAATTCCATTATATAAAGACAACATTATATAAAAATTTTCTTTCACCTTTCTTATTCATTAAAAATAAGTTACAAATTATCTACAGCATACAGAGCATTATGCATAACAAGGGGAAAATACTGGTGAATAAGACACAATCCTTGCCCTTACATTTGTGTGGTCTAATGGGAAACATGCATAAATAAATAGGAGAATGTTGTACATTTAAATCAGTGTTATCATAGAGGAATATAGGCATATTTTATATTTATATGATCAATTTTTAAGAAATAGGTTTACTCATTTTCACTTAATATAAGTTTATGTAAGTTTATGTATAATAAGTTGAAGTATGTCCTCATGACAGTAGACATACATTTTTAACATGTTACTGACAGCAAAATAATCCACACGTTAGATATACTATAGTTTGTTAACTGTTTTGTTATACTTGTTTCTTCAGGTTATTTAAATTTTTTCACTCTTATAACTAACATAATGATGAACATTCTTTACATTTGTCCTAAGGCAAATTCCTAAAAGTTAAAAGTTTTGATTTAAAGGGTAAGACCATTTCTAAAATTCTTGGCACGTATTGCAAAGTTGCCTTCCAAAGAACAAAAACATTTCTAATTATAAGATCATATCATCTGCAAAGAAGATGATATTTTGACCTCTTCTTTTCCCATTTAGATATCCTTGATTTCCTTCTCTTGCTTGATTGCTCTGACTAGGACTTCCAGCACTGTTGAACAGAAGTGGTGACAGTAGGCAACCTTGTCTGGTTCCAGTTCTAAGCAGGAATGCTTTCAGTTTTTCCCCCATTCAGTATGATGTTGGTTGTGGGTTCGTATGTGGTTTTTATAATATTGAGGTATGTTCCATCTGTGTCTATTTTTGTTAAGAGTTTGTATTATAAAAGGGTAGTGAATTTTGTTAAATGCTTTTTCTGCATCTATTGAGAGGATCATACGGTCTTTGTTTTTGCTTCTATTTATGTGATGAATCACATTCATAGAATTGCATATGTTGAACCATCCTTGCATCTCTGGGATGAAGCCCACTTGATCATGGTGGACTATTTTCTAATGTGCAGCTGAATTTGGTTTGCTAGGATTTTGTTGAGAATTTTTGCATCTATATTCATAAGAGGTATCTAGAAAACCCCAAAGATTCTGCCAAGAGACTCCTGGAATTGATAAATAAATTCAGCAAAGTCTCAGATTACAAAATCAGTGTAACCAAATCAGTAGCATTTCTATACACCAACAACAGTTGAGCTGAGAATCAAATCAAAGACTCAATATCTTTCACAATAGTAACAAAGAAAATAAAATACCTAGGAATATATTTAACCAAGGAGGAGAAAAACCCTTAACAGGGAGAACTACTAAACTCTGAAGAAGAAAATTGCAGAGGATGTAAACAGCAAAATCAAAATTGTTGAAATGTCTATACTACCCAAAGTGATTTACAAATTCAATGCAATCCCCATTAAAATACCAATGTCATTTTTTGCAGATCTGGAAAAAAATAATTCTATGTTTTATATAGAGCCACAAAGACCTCAAATAGCCAAAGTAACCTCAAGCAAAAAGAATAAATTGGGAGGCATCAATTTATTAGACTTCAAACTATCCTACAAAGCTATAGTAACCAAAATGGTATGGTACTGGCACAAGAACAGAGACATAGATCAGTGAATCAGAACAAAGAACCCAGATACAAAACCATCCTCATATTGCCAACTGATCTTTGGCAAAGCAGACCAAAAAAAAAAAAACCCCACTGGGGAAAAGAATACCTATTCAATAAATGACACCAGGAAAATTGGATAGTCACATGTAGAAGTATGAAACAAGATTCATACCTCTCACCACTCAAAAAAATTAATTCACGATGGGTAACAGACTAAGAATTCTGGAAAAAGAGGTTGGAAAAACTCTTACAGACATCAGCCTAGGCAAAGATTTTATGAAGAAGACCTTAAAGGCAATCACAGCAACAACAAAAATAAATAAATGCAATTTGATTAAATTAAAAATGCTTCTGCACAGCTGAGGAAACAATCAATAGAGCGAATAGATAACCTACAGAATGGGAGAAAATACTTGCATGCTATACATCTGATAAAGTGTTGATAACCAGAATCTACAAAGAACTCAAGCAAATCAGCAAGAAAAAATCAAACAACCCCATTAAAAAGTGGGCAAATACATAAATAGAAGCTTTTCAAAAGAAGATAGACCAATAAACATGAAAAAATGTTCAATATCTCTAATCATCAGGGAAATGCAAATCAAAAATAAAATGAGATATTACCTAACTCCAGTAAGAATTGCTTTTATCAAAAAGTCCCAAAACAACAGATGCTGGTGTGAACACAGAGAGAAAGGAATACTTATACACTGCTGGTGGGACTGCAAACTAGTATAACCTCTATGGAAAGCAGTATGGAGATACCTGAGAGAACTAAAAGTAGACCTATCATTTGATACAGCAATCCCAGTACTGGGTATTTACACAAAGGAAAAAGACATTTTATAAAAAAGATACTTGAACTCAAATGTTTATGGCAGCACAATTCACAATCACAAAGATATGGAAATAGCCCAAATGTCCATCAATACATGAGTGAATTAATAAAATGTGGTATATGTATACCATGGAATATTACTCAGCCACAAAAACCTAGTGAACTAATGCCTTTTGCAACACCCTGGATGGAATGGAGACCATCCTTCTAAGGGAAGTATCATAAGAAAGGAAAACAAACACATGTACTCACTATTAAATTGAAACTACACTTATGTGGACATATGGTAGTAAAACTCAATGGAAATTAAGCAGGTGGGAGCGGGGAGAAGGGGATGGGTAAATTCACTCCTAATGGATACAATACACACTATCTGGGTGATGTATACACTTATAACTTTGACTCAAACTGTACAAAAGCAATTCCTTTAGCCAAAGCATTTGTATACCCATAATATGCTGAAATAAAAAAACACAACAAAGAACAAAAGCATTGTGCCAAATTACATGCTCACCAGGCATTGAGTCTTTTAAAAGATACATATACAAGTACAAATTCATAAATCTTCATACTGTCCTTGACTTCTTCAAAGTTTGTAAGTTTTCTAAGTGCAAACATTCTTTGTTCTTGAGCACAAGTGAATACATGTTTACAATACATAAAGATTTAGAGATGATTATTGGTTTGTCTTAATGTAAGAGATATCCATTTCAAAATTTAAATAAAAATTAATGCAAAAAAAGGTATAGGCCTTGGTATTATGTAACTACTAATATAGTATGGATTTTCCCTGTAATCTTTTACCACAACTGTCTAAAACCATGGTGTTTTAAGATAGTATGGTAGCAGGCCTCTGTCTTCTCTCATTATCAAGTCTGGCATTTGTGCCATCTGGTTCTGAGTAATATGATATGGCCAATGCTTATTTACACTTTATTAAACTTTTATTTTTACCCTTCGCAACTTTAAAATTGAGATAACCACCAATCACAAATAAAAATTAGCCATATACTTGGAAATCAAGAAAGTCATCTCTCTAACTTTTATAAAAACTGAGAAAAAAATTCATTGAACACTCCAAATTATTAAAACATGTTCTTTGTTGGTTAGCATCTTCAATTGTTTTTCTCTGAGGCATAAATCAGTGGCAATATTATTTACTTCTTTTATTTACTGCTTTTGAACCATTAATAAACAATAGACAGAAGTAATAGAGTCAAATAATGGGCAATATTTAGAAAGAGCATTCAATGTCCTACTGGATGAATAATTCTAGACTAGTTTACAACTTGTAGTGACAAATGTCTTACAATTTGTTTTATAAAAAGATCCAAACTTGGAATTCAAAGACCAGTTTGGCTTTGTCACTAGCTGCACAACTTGCAGTGGTTACTTTACTTCTAAAGCCTTGGTAGAGTAAAATGAGTTACCACCCATAAAAGCACACAGCACATGGTAGGTGTCTTGAATGTGATTCTTTGTCATAGCTAAGCATCACAGGCCTCTCTCGTAGGCCTTATTAGCTAAACCATTAAGCATGTAGCTTTATTCATAACTTTCCAGCAAATGTTCTGCTTTTTATCTATTTTGGAAAATAACCTGATGAATACAAATAAATAGAAATTAGCTAAATATATTGGTGATGTAGCACATGAATAAACTTCCATTTTATTTGTCAATGGGGATGAATTTTTTCTAATGAGTCACAGAACTAGCAATGGTGTAAAATATTTATCATATTTTCCCAGAATATAATACCAAATCTATTTTATGGTTTTATTGAGCTGCTCCTAAAATTTCACATCTCTGTCACACTTATCCAATGGGTTTCAAATGTTTATTTTCATTTTAAAACTCACATGGTGCAAAATAAACTAGAAATTCTAATAGTTCTCAATATAAACCTAATGTGTGCTGGAGAATAAAGGATACCCCAAGGGTTAAGAATGTAGATTTTAGAACAGGAGCCAGCAAACTCTTCTGTAAACAGCCACAGACTAAATATTTTAGGCTTTGAGGGCCATAGAATCTCCGTCACAGATACTGAATTCTCAATGTAGCATGAAAACAGCAACAGAAAATACATAAACAAATATTGTCATGAAATAGTCTTATTTTTTATTTTTTTTCAAACATGGAATAATGTAACCACTATTCTTAGCTCACTTGTTTAAAAACCAAAAACAAAAAAACAGGTGGTGAGCCAGACAGGGCCTGCAGGGGCCATACAGGGTACTGCTCTGGAGTCATACTGTTTGGATTCAAATTCTGGCTTAGACCTTTGTGGCTGTGTGATCCTGAGCAAATTTAGTCTCCTCTCTCTGCTTAGTGATCTAACTAGGAATGGCAATCTATACTCCACTTACCTGATTATTATGCAGCCTCAATGAGGAATACATGAAAGCACAAAGCATTATACGTGGAAAGCTTCCCCAAATGGCAGTTTCCTTTCTATCTAGATGTTTTTATTTTCACAGGCATCATGGACAGTGGAAACACAAGATCTTTGAAGCCAGACAGACTTGAACCCAAATCACAACCACTAATGTTTAGCTTTGTTACAACTCACTGAGATGTATTATAACACTGGGCCTGCAATCTTATCTGGACTTCAGGATTGCTATGAGAGCCTGGTGCATAGCAGATACTGAATGTTACCCTGAATCTATGGCACAAACAAGATGTTTTAAAATTTTGGTTATTGCTCTTTTATGCTAAGCTGTTTTTCCTATTCTTCATAGGACACAAGTAGTTGATATGCCTTATACCTTCGTATCATTTATAAGCTATGTATGCTTACGCTTATGTATGCCTCTCTGTATGTATATTTCTCATCAAGCTCTGTACTGAAAATGCCTTCATACAAACAAAGAACTCACGTTCAAATATAACTCATGGTGATGTTGGGAATTCTTGAGTCCTCAAGTTTATGCTGATCTTGAATCTAGACAATTGATCATCTCTAGGAGCAAAAGTTCTCAATGACAGAAAAGTGTCATGTATTAACATCTTATTCCCCATTCCCCTCACTTCTCTGTGGCATCAGAAGAGAATCAAGTGCTGGCTCATTAGGCATACAGATCAGTATGCTATGAAAAATAGCAACTTTGCCTGACTTGGGAAGAAATGAATAAAATCAGGGATTAAGGACAAGAGAGGCTAAAGAAGAAAACACAAATTAGAGGGAAACCCAAAGAATGATGTCAGCTTTAGAGAGGAACAATGATACATCCCATAATATGCTTGAATATAAGCAACAAACTCCAGGCAGATTTGAAGGAGTCACAAATCAATCCAGGCAAAAGGAGACAAATGAAGGATCCAGGTGAAGACTTGTGAGCACAACTATGAAAATAAATCCTGTCTTGTGGTCTAGTGAAGAAATCCAGGATGAGAGACTGGGAAATTGTGGATCTCCAGAACTGTATACGAACTGCAGATCTAATGTGTGCTGATGTTTTTTTCTTGTTATTGAAAATCTTTGGAGACTCTTTAAGATGAGTCCTGCTTTTGCAAAGTGTTGCAGAGCTGCCCCAGGATGCACCATTCAGACTATAGTCTAAGGGGTCTCTCGTGAATGGCACCCACCTGAGCTTTGCAGAGCACAGTCTGCATAACCTGAGCATCAGTATGCTGACAGCTGCCTTTCCTGCAGGCTGTATTTCCCCTGTGTGCATGAGACCGAGGGCGGGGGGGGCGAGAGAGAGAGAGATGGTGGAACAAACATCTTGATGCCAAAGAAAGTATGATTCCTCCAAAATGTGATTTGGTCTTTTTGTGCCAAGACCTTATCAAGACGAGGATCATAATTACACAAACTACACTTTCTTCTGAGGGTCTTATTCTTCTTGAAATACTAAGCACATCCTTGTAACGTCTGAGGGAGAAGAGTCTCTAGGTGGCCCAGTTATTACTAATCAAAGCTACTTTTTGCAGGACTCAAGATGGAAAATTTTTCCCATATGCACACATACAAACATATATAATTATACCAAATATATGCACACATCATGTAAAATAGCTAAATATAGTAGACACTGTCTTTTCCAACAGTTATCCTGCCAACCCTGCTGGCAGCTGAAGCACTGCTCAATAAAATTTGTATTCCCAATATGAAGACCTTAACATTTTTCAAATATTGCCTTACAAGATAAGCATCTGATATTTACATCATTGGAATACCTAAGACGGAGGGAAGCTCCGTACGGTTAAGAAGAATTTCGTATTAAAAGGATTATTTCAAAATATATACCTGCAGGTCCTGACAATGTGCTTCACTCATGATATCACTCTTCATAAACATTGAATTCGTAATAGACACCTATGAGTCTACAAATAATAAGACTCACTTCTAAAATCAATGGCATGTATGTATACCTGCTCTAGCACACCAGCCAAAATATCTTATAAAGGAAAATATCATTCATAAGTATTTTAAATGTATACCTATGACTTTTGAGCTACTTTAGACTCATACTGTGGATATAAAAATTGTCCTAATCAGACATCTGTGAATGTGGGAGCCCAAGAAACAAAAGAACTCTCAGAATAGATAGGAAAGCCTATTCTAGAGGCTAGGGGTTACAAAGAATTATCAAGTTCAAATTAATAAAATGCACTGCTTCTACAAGCTATACATAAGCCAATAATTTTCTAAAAAGGGAAAGAGCATGTATATTAGTATACACACCACATTCAAAGTTGGAGAAAGCTCTCATACTTAGAAGCTCGTAAGAGAAAGACAGACATGAAAAAACAACAAAAACTAGGCCAATCTCTACATATTCAAGAAGCAATAACTACTGAGCACTGTGACCTTGAATAGCCCAGTATAGCCTGATGTAATGGAAAGATTTCTAGGCTGGAAGTTAGCAGACTTGGGGTTTTGGCCCCACTATGCTACTGATATTCTATGCAATCTTTGGTAAGTTATTTTCAAAAGTCACTTCTGTGCCTTAGTTTCCTTATCTGTAAAACAATGGATTGCATTTTGATGGACCCTTTCTTCTCTAACATACTGTAACTCAATTATGTCTCTGTAGGTCTTCCTTTGCATTAGCATTCCATTTCAGGGACTGAGAATAAAGTCTAAACCCTCCAGGTTAACACTCAACATTCTCTATATTCTGACTATAGCCTTTGTCTCTGTCTATATCTTTCTATCCCGAAACAATATAAACATCCCATTCCAGTCCTCTTTCTTTCTCCCTTGTCATCATAGTTACCTCTGTTTTTCTTTGCTTTTCTTCAAATGCACTTTCTTTTACTTCATTCTAGCATTTGTCAAAGCTATCTCTGTCTTACAATTTGATATCTCTTTCATCACTATATGCTGTAAGTCCCTAAACATTGGAGCTGGGCCTTATACATGATGGCATCATTTGTACTGTAACACCTGGCCCCAAATACATCCTTGGGAATGACTGGTGATTCTAATCTTGGTAACAAATCAACAAAAGGACTGGTTCACTTTAATCAGTGATATACTTTATTAAAAAATCAAAACAAAGTATGTCCTTCTTAACAAAATTCAATTCTCTTCAACCTTGTGAAAATAAATGACTTTGGAAAGGAGGGAGAAACAAATGACATTTCAGATCATGCTATCAGATGATTTATTTCTCTTTAAACATAGACTAGTTGGGATCCATAATTTTTAAAGCAAGCATGGTTCAGATAAACAAAATAACCATCACTAGACTAATTTCTCACAGGCTCCACAGCAACTTTTAATGAATTACATTGTCAAGTGCTTCAAAAACCTAATGACCGAAATAAGGTTAAATATTTTCTATGTTGGAACATATAATGTACTCATTGCTGAAAAATGTCAGAATTTTTCTTTATTCAGTGTCCAAGAAAAATTGGTCTCCTGTTTGAATTAGGCTATTCTATTTCCCATAGGGAGAAAAAGCTCTGCTATGAAATCACTAAGGGAAAAACCACTCCATGACAATTAGTCTTAACAGAAACCTTGGCTCTATCTTTTGAGATACACATACATTCCCACATAGGGAAACACAAATCAATAAAGGATGTGTCACCGTAGGTCTTAATCTGCCTTTATTAATTGTTCTGTGCATTGCCAAATATAATTTCAAATAACTTCTTTTACGTCTTTCTTATCCCTGACTTTGCATATATTTTCATCTAAGAAAAGATATTAAAGATTAAAATATTTGAAATAAAATTAGAAGGTGAAATAGCCACACAACATTTAAAAAGGCGGAAATTGTTTTAAAATTTTTCCCAAATAGAAGGGAACAGCAAGCAGCTGTAAATGGTTAACCATGGAGGAACTAGACCAAAAGTTTGAGGTTTTTTGGTCTTGACTGGCAAGTTACAAGAGGATGAGTCATAAAAATGGTTCACTCTAGCAGAGTGATTGAGTCATGAATGGCTGAGACAAGCCTCTGCTATTAGCAGTAAACTCTGAGATCTCAAATGAAAAGTACCACAGTGGAGTCCAGGCCCGAGGAAGCACATTTAACTTACATGAACTCAATATACAAGCTCATCTTGAACACATAGATAAGTCAATAAATAAACAAATAATGAAAAAGAGAGAAAAAAGAAATAGCATTTACATAATATAAACAGTTTAACCCATTTTATTAGAAGGGTTTAAAGATAAACTGTCTTTTAAATATATATAATGTGGCTTCAAAACACAAAAGAACTATTTTTGTCAGAGGCTCAACTCAAGAGTCAGTTATCTACTCAAGACTGGGGGACTATCTGACTCTAATAGTAAAAGACAAAATGTCGGTCTGCAATAGACCTACTTCACAGGGAAGAGTGGTATGTAATTTTGACCACATGCAAATATATTGTGATGTAGAGATCTCTGTACAGGATTGATAATTAATCTGGGACTCTGTTCAAATGCCGCATATTTAGAGTCATTGACATTAAGCCAGAATTATTCTCTTTAATAACTCTTGTCCAAGTGTTAAGCAATAATTCAGTGGAATCCTAAGGGCTTCACTGCTATCTTCATCTCCCAAAGTATTCTTTTACTCCTAGAGTGCTAATTGCTCTTCTTTTCTTTGTGGATCTGATCCATTTAATATATGAATAGAGATTTTGAAAAACCACAGAATATTTGTCCCAGAGCTGGAAATACAGTTAGAGATATAGCCCAAAACTTTCACGTACGATGAGGAAATTTAGACCCAAAGAAGTTAAGGGATTTGGTCAAGATCTACCTTTAGCATGAGGGTGTGTACACTAGAGTCACTTGGTAAATCTCTAAGGAGAGAAAGTGCAAATCCTTCATTAGTAAAGAACAATGTAGAGGCTTTCTTTAATTCTCCATAAAGGCTTCATCCTAGAAAGCATCCTGAAACAAACTAGAATTTTGCCGCAGTTTTATCTGTGGTCAAAACAGAAGTTCCAAAAGTTTCAAAGGCTCTTCAACTGGTTTGAACTACACTTGAACTACTCTTATCAAAGCTTAATAGCACCATTTTTCTTAGAGGTATAATTTATTTAAAGGCTGAGCTTTTATTATTTGTCATGTGACAGGCAGTTTTACTATCAAGCTTTACTGATATCCTCTGAAATCTTATTGTAGTTAGGCTGATGACTGGAAATGCCAAACAAAATTATCCTCTGTATACAAATACACATGCTTTGACCTATTCTAATTAGTCAACTCTGGTTCAAGTAGAATTGCTTAAACATTTCACAGCCGTCTTTTCTCCCAGAAAATTTGAGGATATGTTTACCATATAAAACATTCATTTTTCACTTAAGTGCCAATTGTATATACATAAATCAAGTATTCAGAAAAAAATGGCATTTTGTAATTCTCTCATAATATCTGCAAATAATTAGAAAAAAAAATGTTTGATGTAGCTGGACACAGCCCCAATTGGAAGGCAGAAAGATAAAATCCCTGGGTAGTTCACAGAGACTTTGAGGCTATGAAAATCTATTCAAGTTACTTGATTCCACTTATTCTGTAAAAATGGGATGCTGATGTTATTTTTTATTATACATAGAGATTTGATAAGGACTAATTGTTTAATATCTATGTGTTTTTTAGAAGTTGCAGAGGGAAGTGAAATTATTAATGTTAACTGCAAAATGACTTTAAATTTATTTGGCATTTTTATTAATTGATAAAGTAGAAGCAGGGAAGATCCATGTTTTGAAAATCCTAATGCTTCTCAAAAATAGAGGTACTTCTGTAAGAGAAAATACAAATAAATTAGGAGTGAAGTTGAACATTCATTTAGGATAAGAAAAAAATCTCAAAAGAAACAAATTGTAAAATGCTGGCAAATGCAAACATAAAATGCAGAAAAATAACACAATGGCTTTATTAATTGCCTGATACACCTCTTATGACATTTTTCCACAGACCAGTTTTTAGCTCTGTTTCAAGCCTTCTTTGTCCTCCCCAACTCACATAATTCTGGTGCACTACACTGTGGGAGCTACCCATCCTTGGATAAGATCTCAGGCCCTGCACCTTAGTGTCCTGATACCCAGTGAGCCACAGAGTAGGTGCCCTGAGTATTCATGAAAACCATTCATTCCTACACCAGGATGACTAGCAACAGCTACACTTGGAAATCACTGCAAGCTACATATATATATATATATATATATATATACTGCTCAGTATAAACTAAATAAATCCAATCTTAATTCTACTTCCCTTTTTATGTGGACCCCAAAATTACCTGCAGTCATATGAAGGAAAGTGTGGCAGAAGGGAAATCAGGACGGAAAGAGACAATGCAATGAACCTATTGTGGTTAAAATATATTACTTTCTAAAATTTTACAAACACAAATGATTGCAGGACATGTTAAGGCCTCTACTGGGGCAAGTGAAAGGCCCTAAAGCTTAGGCTTCATCAGATTCCTGATAAATCTTTATTTGCAGAAAGAATCCATTCCCATCAAACGGAACTACCTCTGGAGTAAAACATGCCCAGCATTTTCTTCTAAATGGATTCATGTGGATAGCACTGACGGGACTAAAGAGAAAAAGGAGCCATCGCTCAGAAAGCATATGCTAGGTGGCTAAACAAGGAATAAGATGGGTTTATTACCTGTGGATTGAGGGATCAAATGTGCTGCCTCAGTCAACTTATGTCTCCTGATACCCCTCCTGTTTTATGGTCAGTCATGGATAATGTTGCCATCCCATTGAGTGTGGCTGAAAAAAAATCAATGTCACATTTCCCACATCTGTGTAGCCAGTCCTTTCCCTCTGCAGTCTCGTTTGTTTTGCATCATTGAGATATTTCACCACCTAAGCCACGTGATCTCAGAAACATCCTTCCAAGTACTCCTACTGACCACCAATCATTCCCCTGGCAGAGGAACTGCTTAAAGCAGTGTTTCAGCATTTATTTTTGTAAGTCATTCATGAATTCAGGGAGAAACTAAACCAAATAACAAAGGCATAGACCATTCCAAAATGATATCTAATCCAGGAAGCTGGGTGGAAATACAACCTGCATAATATTGTGTGGGCCATCCTCTGAGACCATATTTCAGCTGGGGTTTAAGAAGCATTTCTCAAGCATCTACTGTGTGCTAGTATCTATGCTCAGCACCAGAATGAAAAACAATGGGCAAAACATGCTTGTCCTCATTAGACGCCACATCCTAAGAGGACAGAGGCTGATAACAAATAGATAATTTTAATATAAAATAGTGGCTTGGCTAGCTCTGAAGTTCTGCTGGGAATTTCTCCTGACACTGGCTTCCAGGGGCCCTGAGAGACCTTAATGTGATTATTAAGGCAAGAGGATGTAACATCTGTGAGCTGTTTAAAGCTCATTCACTCTATTGAGGCCAGAGAAATGTCTCCCAGAGCACTCTGCGGTCACTTTAGGAGCTTTTTGCTTTTGATGCTACTAGGAAAATCACAGCAAGTTATGGCTCCTGAGTTCTCGACCTGGCTATCAGTCCCTCTAGAAGCCTTAGTGATTGCTTGTCCGCATGCTAACTGACAGCACAAACAAGCCAAATGAGGCCTCTGTCGATATCATCAGAAGAATTTGGTTTCTTCCTAAATGTGGAGAGTGCTTTGAGCTCTCAGAACAGAACCATGACAAGCCCTTTCCAGGATTTGCCATCATCATGAACATGGCATTGGCTAAAGGCTCCAGGTGCAGGGTGTGGGAAAGCCATGTCACAGTGCTCCAGAGACCAGTTTAAGGTATGTTTTACTCTCCTCTCACCTGCCTCACTCCAATGTTTTAAAGGTCTGAATCTCTAAAACTAAACCAACAAAGAAAAATGGGAAAGCTACACACATTTTGTTGTTTAAGCCACTCAGGTTGTGGCACTTTGTTACAGCAGCCCTAGCAAACCAATGCAGTTGGCAGTCAGGCCAGAGAGAGAGTGAAGGACCAAATGACAAAGGGTTTTACTGTGAGGACTTTGAGCAAGGAGTCATTACAGCATTTTGAGCAGAGGAAACTACTAAAGGCTGAGTTCTGAGGCACTTTGACTTATGCAGCCTCAGAACATAGGAGGCCATGGCAAAGGAGCTGAGAAGTAGCTGCCAGTGATGTAGGAGGAAAGCCAGGAGAATGTGCAGCAAAGAAAGCTCATGGTATTTTTCAAACTAAAAACGCGGTCATTTGGTATTATCAAAGCAAACCACTATCAGTGGATCAGGGACAATCACTGAAGAGGGAAAACAAACAAGTTCACCAACTTCTTCAAAAGCACACACAAACTAGTTACAACATTAAAAAAAAACACCTTAAACTTGTGGAGTTATTTATGGCTAGTGGAATTTAAAAAATTCTTAAAATTAAAAGTGTATTAGAGGAGAAAAGAAAAATGATAAAATCTTTATCTCAGTGCATAGATCTTTTTCTGTTTGTACTGAACAGAAGTACCTTGAATCACTAAGCAGAGATTCTTAATGTGATTTAGAATGCCAAAGGTCTCAGACTCTAGTTTGGATTCATTGAGAGAACAGTGTAATTCAGTTAACTTTATGGCTCCTAATTTACATGACACAGGTTCCTAAGGAGTCCTTAACACCACTCTGTTGGCATCCCCTGGTTCCCTAACTGCCTACTTGTAAGGCCTCATGCTAAGGGGAAATTGCAGGTTAATGCCATAGTTCTAAAAGGACTAAATAAGATAACTTTATGCCAACCCAGAAAGCCCATACAGACAGACACACAGAACAATTTAAATAATCTCAAGTCCAGTTACCCAAAAGCCCCCACAGCACAAATGGGTTAGACTGTCCCAGCCTGATACCTACAAGTACAGACTCTGAAGCCAGCCTTCCTGGATCAGAATCCTGGCTGGGCAGCTTACTATTTACCAGATCTTGAGCAACTGACTTAATTGCCTTGTGCCTCAATTTCCATATCCGCAAAATGAGGGTGATAATAGAACCAACTTCATAAAGATGTAATAAGGATTAGATTAATTAATATTGTAATGAGCCTAGAACATGCCTGGCACTTAGTAAATATTATGTAAGTATTTGTTAAGTTTTTAAATGATTATGTATTTTTCCTAGAAAAGGGTACCGATGAACAAATAAAACCATAAAATGGCTATAAAGGAAAAGATTTCATATATTGAAGACAAACTTTCAAGCAAAATATTTGCCTCCAGGAAAAAATGCGTATGCTAATTATAAGTACTCATACCTATGTCTGTGTGCTCACCTGCTCACAGAATGGGTCAGCTAGTTTGAAAGTTTAGACACGACAGATTTCTACAAACTATAGAAATGTAAGGTGAAATTTCTTAAACCATATATCTAAATAAACTGAAACAGAACACTTTCTAACAACAACAGATGGCTTCCCCCTCAACTTGAATTAGCCATGATAATAATTGTACACAGCCAAAAGTGTTAGCCTCATACAAGGGACTGTGCTAAGACTTTACACAAATCCCTCCTTGAATCCTTACGATAAGCTCATGGGTTGCTTCTTGTTATCACAATCTATTTAAGGATGAAAAAACGATTCAGAGAGGTTAACTATCTTCTCTACCCTCACACCAGCTAAAACATGATAGAAGACCTGGAGTTTGAACTCTTCACTACCCTGCTTTACTTGTGCCGAAGTCATGCTCTCAGATTGTCAACCTGATCTCTGAGATCCTGGCTCTTCGTCACCCTTCCCGAAGAGCCTCAGCACCCTGGATATGGCCTGTTGCCACACTGCTGCAATCCCAGGGGCCAAATGGAAAAATCAATCCTGTTGATCACTGTTTCCTTGAGAGCAGCGCTTCAACTGCTGTGCAACTGCAGAGAACACAAAAGGGGTTCCTGACGTAGTGAGTGGGCAGCACATGCATGTCCACTGGGGAAAGGGAGGTTAAACAGAAGGGGCTAAGGTCACACAAATAAAGGTGGCAGGGAAATCATAACACGCCTTACTGGTATGAGGAATTATTGTGATTGTTAAAATGTTAAAGTTGCTGGTGTAGTGACATTTGCTCGTTTTCCTGAAGTTAAAATCCATTATGATTGGAGGGGTGGAGTCATGACACTTGGAGATCTTCTAAGCAGAGGGGTCAAGAACCCCAGTAGAAATTGATCATAATTGGGAATTTCTACCAAGAATATCTGCTGTTTCAAATAAATGTGTTATCACTTGAATTCCATCCAAAGTTACCTGCATAATACAAACACCCTTCATCCCTGATGGGGACGTAGGCCTGCCTGCCTCACCTGGTGCTGTAAGTTGTTCTACGTTTTTCTCCCTCCATTCCCTGCCTAAAATGGAGAAAATCAGCTCCACGGGCCAGCAAGCTAAGGGAAAAGGGCAAAATTTAATGGGAAAGTGATAATTCAAGTTGTTTGTGAATGACAGGTAGAACCAGCAGGTTCACTAAACACAGACAAACTTTATTAGCAAAACTGCTCATTCCAATTACCAGAGGAACTAGGTTTCTGAACCCATAAATGGTTCATTGCAAGCATGCCCATTATTCTAAATTCCTATTAATTTCTCAATTCCCAGTTGGATCCGGCTGCCTTCAAAGGCGCATTTCCATTTGCAGTTGCTGACACTCTGTAGGAATGGCTAATAATTTCATCTAACTGTGGGACAACTAAAATTGTGACTGAATTAGCTACAGCTGTACTTCAGCCAGCCACAAAGAAAACGTGGCGAGACTGAAGGAAGTGGAACCACCTTTCTGGCGTGGAATAGATTGTCTCTCTGAAAAAACGACAGCCTACTAACAAGAATAAGTCTTTTATTTACTGGTTTGTTTATTTTTGGAAGATGGGAGAGGAAAAAATTGTGTAACTGTTTCAAGTAATTACTACCAAATGGGAAAACAGGAGTCACTTGGAGTCCACTAGGTAGCATCGACTAGGCTAAGAAATCCCCGAAGGGATGTGCATAAGCTGGTCAAAGAACAAACCATAAAACCAAAATACAAGTTGGGATCATGAAAAAGAGACAATTAGATCCAAGACCCGTTGACTTGTCTGCTGAATCTTTCAGATGTGTCTTAGAGCATCTGAAAATGGAGCGGGCTGAAAGAAGCTTTTCTCACACAGTGTTGGCCCAATTATCTTTCAATCTCTGGGAAATCTATGTCCTCATGGTTCTCCTGGGTCCCTGTGCAGCTCAGCTCTTCCACTGTCTCCACGTCCTTTCCCTGTAAGTGCTAGTATGTGGTGCAGAAGTTATAAATAAACCTGCTGCTTTGGTCTCCAATTAGCATGTACCTAAAGGACACTCAAGTGTCAAGCCATCATCTAAGTTTCTGTACCTTAGTGAATGTCAATGCACAATTCCCAGTACGTGAAGAACCAGCCTAACCCCAATAAACATGACAAGAGAAGAGCAGCGCTATTTAGCTAGACAAGCAGATGCACTTCGGGGAACTGGGAACACAGAGCTCCACGCAGGATGCTGGCCCGCCCACGCTCTGGGGAAGAGACAGAAGGAGGGGATATGAGCCCAAGGCAGCAACAGCAGGAGGTGTATAAGCCTCCCCAGAACAGACAATGGGCATGCAGACCTCTGGTAACAGTGGGCACAGGCCTTGGATATTGTTGCACCAATAATCACACAGTCCAATCCAACAGAGTAATGATATAGTATCCTAGGGCTGAGGAAGAGAATCCAAGGAAGGTCAAACTTGGAGAAAGTGTGGTTGAGCCCACAAGATAGTAAAGAATTAGGCAGATATGGCCAGGCCAGAGATGGTCTGGAGTTGCTGGGCAAGCAGTCGGCCACCACCCTCCAGAACGCTGAGTGCCAGCCAGGAGCAGGCAATCAGCAACTGAAGTCAGTCGCAGGTGTGTGCAGCAGAAGTACAGGCTCTGGCGGGAGTGGGAGCACTTTAAAGGGGCTGGCCAATTGGGGCTCTGGTTTCTGTGTCAAGAGTCCTTCCTGTAAGAGGCTGCGGCCAGGCTGAGGCTGCAGATGTGCAGAAGGACTGTGTTTTGGGCTCGATGCTGGGGTAGATGTCACTGGATGTTCTCACACCCACACGGCCAATACCAGGACCACTCCAAAAATTGGCAGGAAAACCTCTTCCTCCTATGGTTTTCTTCTAGTGCCCTCTACTGAGAATGACTAACCTTGTCCTCACTTTAAAGGAAAACTAACTCCTGAAAGGAATTCCATGATCACAGAATATATTCTGCAGAATGCATTTGGAACTGAGAGGCAATAAACTGATAAGTGCATAGTACCCAGGCCATTAAAGGGGACTAGATGGGACACCAACTGCATCTTGTAATATCCACTCTGCACAGTAATATTCGCTCTGCTAGAAAATAAAAATAATATCTAGTATATAAAGTTGTGTAAATTAAATTAGATTTTGTACAGTGCCTAGAACGGTAGCATGACATATGGTAAGTACTCAACAAATAGTGCCTATTGCTGTTGGTGTTGTCATCATTGCGATGTGATGCCAAGCTATGCAAAGCAGCTACAGAAATGGCAAGTTGCTTCTCTACCAATTCTTTTTAAAGTGCCAGGTATCTAGGTTACCCCCAGCACTGCTAAAAACAGGGCTAACTAAAATCTAGTTGGCACAATGCCATAGACTTTGAAGTTTTTTCTTAGATCTCCTAACAAGTTGTTTAGTCCTAGGAAGATCTGTAGATGAGAAAAGTAGAGCTAAGCCAGTCTTTTAGCAGATGAGCAAAACAGACTGGTAAAACTAAGCCACATTTCTAGAAGTTGCCATAAGAACCAGTGCACTATTACAGATGAACAAAGCCGCCGTTTCCAGGAGTCTCTGGCTTGTCATAAAGGTCTATCCTTACCTTTGCATCCTCTGGTACTTTTAAACAGTGGTTTATATTAAATTTTCAGATTAGACAGATTGAAATAAGAGCTAATACAGGTACAGTTTGGACAGAATGACACTAAGAGGATTTGCATTGCTTGATAGTAGCAAAATAATTACTAGTTAAATTTTCAGTTCTATTAATGATCTCATTATTATGATAACACTTACTGAGCTTTTATTCTGTCTTAGGACTGCCCTAGGCATATGACCAGGGTTATCTCATCTAGTCAACTAACACCACTATGAGGTTGGTATTTGAGGATTCGGTTTCCTCATCTGTTAACTGAGGACAATAGTAGCAGTATCCATAGAGTTATTGTAAGAATTAAATGAAATAATATTGTAAATATATGGCAGAATTATGGCCATGTAGGTGTTCAATAAATGGTAACTGTGGCTATTACTAGTAATCATCACAAATTAGCACAGGATGGCAAAAATTCAGGTTCAAAAAAATTTTGCCAACTTGGTCTCATGGCTACAAACTAAAATTATGATATTTATAGGAATAAAGATAAATTCCTGTACATGGGTTTCAAAACCAACACAATATGAGAAATTCACTTGACAAAAATTTATTTATTGGACCTACATTTTGCTGACACTATTCTAGATACCAGGGAAACTGCAGAAAACAACAAAAATAAAATAAAATCTCAGGTGTCATTGAGCTCACACTTTTGTGGGATAAAAAACAAACGTGTACACTCATAGTTTGTGGGATAATGATAAATCCTATGAATACAAATTAGAGTATTGGGATAATATATTGGGATAGTCAGCAAAGCCTCCCTCATAAGGTGAGTGAAACCCTAACGGCAACTGAGGGACTGAGTGTGGGCACACCAGAGGGCAGAGTGTTTTAAGCAGAGGAAGCTGCAAATGCAAAGAGCTGGAGGGGGGACTTCCTGTGACATGTCTGAAGGACAATAAGAAGGCATGAAACCTAAAGAAGACTGAAGGAGAGGAAGAGGAGAAGTCAGAAAGAAATCGGGGGGCTGCTCATGTAGGAGCTTGCAGATCCTGGTGAGGATCTGGATTTTACCATGAGTCTGATGAGAAGGCATTGGCGAGTTTAAGCAGTGGAATGACACTGATTACACTGCAGCTGCTCAGAGAACCGACAGCGGAGGAGCAAGGGGTGGGGTGGAGCTGTCTGTGCAAGAGAGAGTGGTAGCCTGGACCAGAACGGAAGCAGTGGAGCTGGTGAGGCTTTGTTGGATTCGGGAAGTAATTTTAAAGAAGAGTCAACAGGCTAGCTGATGGTTTAGATGTATAATGAAAGAGATTAAGACGCATCAGGATGACTTATGGATTTTGGCCCAAGCAGCTGGAAAAATGAAGCCTCATTGTATGAGCTGAAGAATACTGAAGGAGGGGCAGGCATTTTGGTAGGAAGGTATAATCAAGACTTTGTTTTTTGATATTAAATCTGAGATGCCTACTAAACAATCAAGGGGAAACATCCAGTAAGCAGTTGTACATGGATCTTGAGTTCAGAGGAAAAGAGGCTGTTCTAGAGACACAAATTTGAAATTGCTCAGTTTATAGGCATATTTAAAGCCTTGGGACTGACAGGATCACAAAAAGAGTGCATATGGGTGGAAAAGAGGACAGGTCCAAAAACAGAGCCCTAGAACACTCCTGCCTTGAGCTATAGACAGGATTGCAAAGTTCTTTTGGGTTCAGAAGAGGAAAATACTCTCTTTAATCTAGAAGGAACAGATTGTTCCTAAAGATGATGAGTTCCTGTTCCATGTACATAAGCAGCAGCTGTTGACATTAGTTAGGGACACTGATGGGATTCCTACATTGGGTGGGAAGAGGGAGTCCATGAATTCAAAGTATAAAAGGCAATAGACTAAGAATTGAGAGACTTTTAGTTACAAACTTGCCCTTAACTTGCTCTGTGGCTTTCAGCAGCTCATGAAATCCCCTTCATCTTCAATTTTCTCATTGATAAAATAAAGAAATTGGATGAGATATTCTCTAAGACTCTCTTGTGAGGCATATAAATCTATAATTACTAGGCATTCATTTTTGTGCTATTTAACCCACATGTTACAAAACCCAGCTATATAAAAAATCCAAATGACTTAAAAAATCTGAAGAATTGCTGATATGCTCAAAATTAATTAATTAGATTCTTGGAGTCTGACAAAGGCAAAGCCTTTCCAGGTAGCTCTGAATTATCTATCCCAGAGCTCCTGTTCCCACTTTCACTCACAGGTGGTGCAGCTGTGCTTCTGTGATAAGCTGAGGCAGAGGAAGAAAATTTAGCTCCATTCAAACAATATGAGCCTCAACCATAAGTAAAGTGCCATGCTGGATGCCTTGAGACATCTGAACAAGCCTTCTCAGGATTTACAACCTAGTCAGTAGGTGGCCAAATAAATAATTCTAATGAAGGGTAGAAGAAATTACTACCCAGAAATGCATAGTGCTGGCTGCATGAAGGCCAAGGAGGAGACCAACCATCTGTTGAAAAGGGGCGCTTAGACAGAAAAAGCTAGCATTCATGTTGGGGCTTGAACATCAGTAGAGTTTCTAGGCATGATGAAGAATAGATTTGGAATCAAGTAGGTCTGGTTCTAAATCCAACTCTATTAGCTATTAGTTGTGAGATCTTTTATAAGATTATCTACTCCCGAAATCAGGCTAATATCTTTCTTTTAAGATAGTTGTGTTGAAAAAAATTATGATAATTATATTTAAGATGCTTAATAAATACCCAGTATTGGGAAGGAATCAATAAACCACTGATGTTAATATATGGATAAAAGAGGTGGTAATGGAATCCCAAGAGAAGAAACAACATGAATAAAGTTCATGAGTCTAGCATTCTCTAATCTCCCTGACCTTTTCATAACCTATATTTCTCATCTTATTCTGGCTACTTTCCATCATGACTCTTTGTTATCACATGGAGCTACCTACCATCCTCAGTGTTCTCCCAAATTCAGTCATTAACTTAGCACCCAAACAAATTTTGCCCTATCTACATAATACTTGTACTATTATTTGTCTCTATTTTTTCTTGTATTATCTAAGTTTTTCCTTAAATACATTTATTTGTGTTTTTTTTTAATTTCAGCATATTACTGAGGTACAAATGTTTAGGTTACAAATATTGCCTTTGCCCCACCCGAATCAGAGCTTCAAGCCTGTCCATCTCCCAGACGGCGCACACCGTACGCCTTGTGTGTAT